>CM024263.1:16318314-16341191 GCA_013621005.1 Aeschynomene evenia | reverse complement strand
GCAGCAGATACATATTCAGCTTCAGCAGTTGACAGGGCGATCGTATTTTCTTCTTGCAAGACCAAGTGATCAAGCATTTTCCAAAGAAGCAGCAGCAGCACTTGTGCTTTTGCGATCTATCCTATCTCCAGCGTAGTCGGCATCACAGTAACCTACAACATCAGAAGAACAACCTTTCTCGTACCAAAGACCAAGATTAGTAGTTCCACTTAAATATCGTAAAATTCGCTTAACTGCAGTCAAGTGTGATTGCTTGGGCTTAGACTGGAATCTAGCACAGATCCAACACTGAGTTGGATATGGTCTGGAGGCAGTTAAGTAGAGAAGTGAGCCAATTATCCCCCGATAGTTGCTTTCTGAGACTTTCTCACCATCTTCATCCAAGTCAATTACTTGAGAGGGATGCATGGGAGTGCTCATGGGTTTGGCCTTATCCATCAGAAACTTCCTCAGAAGTTCCTTGGTATATTTCTCTTGATGAATGACTGTCCCTTCCGACTCTTGCTTGATTTGCAATCCTAGGAAGAATTTTAATTCTCCCATCATGCTCATCTCGAATTCACCTTGCATAAGCTTGGAAAATTCTTTGCAAAGGCATTCATTGGTTGCGCCAAATATTATGTCATCAACATAAATCTGGACAATCAAGAAGCCAGAGTCTTCTGAGAGCGTAAAAAGAGTTGTGTCCACTTTCCCTCTTGAGAATCCGTTTTTAAGCAAAAAAGAGCTCAATCTATCGTACCAAGCTCTTGGGGCTTGTTTCAAACCATAGAGAGCCTTTGTAAGCTTGAATACATGATTCGGGAATGCATCATTCACAAAACCAGGAGGTTGTTTTACATAAACTTCCTCAGAAAGATATTCATTCAAGAAGGCAGACTTAACGTCCATCTGATAGAGTTTGAAACCTTTATGTGCAGCAAAGCTAGCACATTCTGATAGCTTCCAATCTGCGACTGGAGCAAAAGTTTCATCATAGTCTATCCCTTCTTGTTGGTTGTACCCTTGAGCAACCAATCTTGCCTTGTTTCTCACGACTTGACCGTTTTCATCAAGTTTGTTTCGAAACACCCATTTAGTCCCAATGACACTCTTGCCTTTGGGTTTCTGAGTTAGTTTCCAAACTTGATTTCTCTCGAATTGGTCAAGTTCATCCTGCATGGCATTTACCCAGCTAGGATCATCTAACGCCTCTTCTATGGAATCTGGTTCAAGTTCAGAGACCATAGCAAGATTTGTATAGTTCCTTCTGGTTCTTACGCCACTTTCTGGATTGCCCAAGACTTCATTCTGAGAAATGTTCTTCAAGTCTCTTGAACCTCTGATCCCTTTAGGAGTAGGGTTCTGAGAACGAGACACAGAAGGTTCTCTTTCTGAGTCATCAGAAGCTTGTCCTTCTGAGAATCTAGGTTCCATTGTATTTGGAGAAGTAGATTCTCTAGGTTCTGGAGCTTTTGATGTTACTAGATTTTTCTTTAGATGATTGTTCCATAGGTTGGAAGTCAGTCTCATCATCTATAAGAATTTTCCTTTTGGCTTTCTCAGAAGAGATGTTGAGTTTCTCAAATTCATCTTCTAAGTCAGCACCTTTCTGAGACAGGTCCTTACTAAGTTCTTTGAACTTAATATGGATTGTCTCTTCAACACATTTACTCCTTTTGTTATATACTCTGTAAGCTTTAGAGGCTGAGGAGTATCCTAGGAAGTATCCATCATCGGACTTAGGATCAAACTTGGAGAGTTTGTCCTTTGTGTTGAGAATAAAACAAGAAGAACCAAATATATGGAAATAAGAAATGTTTGGTATTTATTCTTCCATAGCTCGTAAGGTGTCTTTTTCAGAATTGGTCTTAGAAAGACTCGATTCTAAATGTAGCATGAAGTATTTACTGCTTCAGCCCAGAAACCTTTTGAAAGTCCACTTTCTAAGAGCATTGTTCTTGCCATCTCTTGAAGGCTTCGATTCTTTCTCTCAGCTACTCCATTTTGTTGAGGAGTTCTGGGAGATGAGAATTCGTGAGCTATGCCCAGATTTTCACAAAGCTTTTCAAAGGCATGATTCTCAAATTCACCACCATGATCTGATCTAATGGCATGAATGTGCGAATCTTTTTCAGTTGAAACTCTTTTCGCAAATGCTTTGAACTTCTCAAAAGTTTCTTCCTTAGAAGCTAGAAAGAAAACCCAAGTGAATCTGGAGTAATCATCCACTATGACAAGACCATAGCGTTTTCCAGAAAGGGAAGCTGTTCTGGTTGGTCCGAATAGATCCATGTGGAGCAGTTCCAGTGGTTTCTGAGTAGAAATACCACTTTTACTGGGAAAGGAAGCCTTGGTCTGTTTCCCTTTTTCACAGAAGTCGCAGGTTGCATCCTTCTGATACTTAATTCTGGGAAGGCCCTTTACAAGTCCTTTTTGAGAGAGTTCAGAAAGAAGTCTCATATGGGCATGACCAAGTTTCTTATGCCATAGCCATTTGTCTTCTTGGACAGAGACAAGGCATTCCACATTTTGATCCTTTAGATCATCCAGATGGATAACATAAATGTTACCAACACGTTTTCCTTCCAGAATGATCTTGTCATTTGTGAGATTAACCACATGACAATACTTGGCATAATACTCAACCTTTAAGCCTTTGTCACAAAATTGACTAATGCTTAATAGATTGTGAGTTAAGCCATCGACCAAAAGTACATCTGAGATTTGGTGAGAGGAATCCTTACCAACATCTCCGATTGCAGTGACTCTCCCCTTAGCGCCATCACCGAATCGCACTGTTCCGCCTTTCTTGGGCTTGAGACTTCTGAACCAGTGCTTGCTTCCAGTCATGTGCCTTGAGCAGCCACTGTCAAGGTACCACTGCTCATCGTGGTGGTGGAGCAGCGCTTGATGATGCACCTCTTCTGACTCAGATTCTGTTTCCAGAATGTAGTCAGTTCCTGCCATGAAGCAAACATTTGCTTCTTCTTCCTCACTTGCTGCTTCAGAAGCTTCGTCTTCTGAATCACTCCAGGTTGCAGCCATTGCCTTCTTTTTCTTTCTGGGAATGAATTTCTTCTTCCCTTTGTTTTGTGGGCACTCCGTCTTGAAGTGGCCTTTTTCTCCACATCCAAAGCATGTGGCATCTGAAGCCTTTGACTTTCCTTTCTAAGGAGTGAATTCCTTGCTTTTGTTTGGCCTCTTTCTCCAGGCTTTCTTCATTTTATTTACTAGGAGAGAGATGTCGTCTTCGTCGGATTCTGAGCCTTCATCATTGTCAGACTCAGAAGCTTCTTCAGCTTTGAAAGCTTTGGAAGACTTCCTGACTTGACTGTTCAGGCCAATCCCTTCTGAGGTCTGGAGGAAGCGGATGGTCCTCCCGAGCAACCCTTCCAGTTCGATCTCATGTGTTCTGAGCGAACCAAGAGTACATCCAAGCCAAGCTGATTTAGATCCTTGCTTCCTGGATTGCTGTGACGTTAGGGCGCCATTTTGCAGAAAGACTTCTGAGGATTTTCTTACCATCTCAGCGTTTGAATACGTCTTTCCCAAGACTTTCAGCTGATTGATATATGGAGAAATCTTATTGACATGCTGTCAATAGTTTCCTCAGGCTGCATGCTGAAGGACTCGTATTTGTGTACGAGCATTGAGATTTTTGTTTCCTTGACTTCGTCATTACCTTCATGCAGCATGTGAAGTCTTTCCCAATCTCTTGTGCAGTATCACATGACACAATTTTGTCATATTCTACCTTGGGTAAAGCACAGAGGAGAATATATTTGGCTTTGAAGTTAAGTTGTATCTTCTCCTTCATTTCTTGAGTCCATTCATCCTTAGGGACTCGTCTTGTATAGGTTCTGAGTGCTGGAGGTGCCACTCCTGGCTCAGCATCTGTTGCAACCACAGCGTCCTCTGTGATTGTCTGCAGAGGCTGATAGTCTCCATTCTCGATCCTATCCCATAAGTCCAAACTGGTGTGCTTGATGAACAACGTCATCCTGTCACGCCAGTAGTCGAAGCTGTCTCCGAGAAACATCGGAGGTCTGTTTATTGAAGCCCCATCTGATATGAATGCAGCTGGTGAGTTCATATTTCCCTTCGTGGATCTTTTTCCTTGACACTGCGAAGTGCTCAACCCCTTAAGGACGAGCTCTGATGCCAATTGAAAGTGTATGTATGCACGAGAAGGGGGGGGTTGAATCGTGCAAGTTTTAAAATTGCTTCTTAAAACTTTTACTTAGAAAGCTGTTTTTACTCAGAAGGTATGATTAAGAGTTTGCAGCGGAAAATGCTTTCTGAGAAGATTAAGTTTCTGAGAACTTAGTCTTTCTAAGAAAGTTCCTTTCTGAGAGATTTTAAGAAAACGACTTAAGGTTTGAGTTTCTTAAAAGCTTTCTGATTTTGATCAATAAGGTTTTCACGAGACCTCTTAATTAAAGTTGTGATAGAGTTTTTCTCAAAGATTTTGACATGTAATGAGTTGGGAGAAAGCTTAACACAAGGAATTTTATACTGGTTCGGTTATAACCAACCTACTCCAGTTCCTCAACCTTCAGTTGAGAGTTCTTAGATATTCTTCTTAATGTGCCTTCTCAGACAACACTGCCTTTACTAAGTAAAGGACTTCCACCACTTCACACCCGAAATGGATTTCTATGCCTCACACTAGAGGACTTCCTTGCCTCAAACTTGAGGACTTCCTTGCCTCAAACTAGAGGACTTCCTTGCCTCAAACTAGAGGACTTCCTTGCCTCAAACTAGAGGACTTCCTTGCCTTAAACAATTAAGGACTTTGAACCTTGCCTCAAACACTAGAGGACTTAAAACTGCCTTCACACAAAGAAGGACTTAGCGTTTTTCGAAGGTTTGTTTTGATCGAAAACAACTACCAAGACTAAGTTACAAACCTAGTTTTACACTTAGTAGACTTCTAGAGTTAACTTACAAATGTAAGAATTTACACCAATTCAGAACTAGAGATTTTGCAAAGTTAGAAGAACATTTCGTAAAAATTGTCTTTCTGAGAAGTTCTAAGTTTTCGCAAAATGATTTTCAATTCAACAGAGTTTTGCACGTTAATCAAGAGTTTTGGTGCAAGATTTCGTCAAATTGCTCTGGAATTGAACTCATATATATAGGCATCAAAGAGCCGCGAAATTAGAGACTTTCACTTTGCTTATGTGGCTGTGTCCTTTTCAGACGGCTCCCTGCTACAGTCAGCGCAAAATGAGGAACTTTTCAGAACTGCACAGTGCGCGTGTTCCCACTTCCTTGGCTAGTTGTAGCGAGCTTTCTGAGTTTGTTTGCACTTCCTTGAGTCCAGACACTTGGTTGCTTCTGAGTCCAACCTTCTAAGAGTTGTACGGACTTCTGAGGCTAACCTTCTGAGGGAAGACCCTTCTGAGAACTACTAGTCGCGAGGTCTTCTGAGACCCTTCTGAGGCGACAGTGTTCTTTCCTCAGAAACATGTTTTCACCTTCTGCGCTTCTGAGATGTCCTTTCTGATATCTTTGGCGCTATGATTTTATCAATTGATCTCGAGGTTACTTGATGTTTTGTCTTGGTTTTTGCTCATGGCATTGCAATAATTTATAGCTTTCTGAGACACTTAGCGCACATATTAGCAAAACCTTAAGTAAAATTTTATACTTATGGCTTACCTTGTTATCATTAAAACTTTCATAATTCCAAGAGAATTACGCTTAATTCTCTCAGAAGGGTTCTGGAGCTTACAAATTGTTCCATTTTAGTCACTAGGATGGTGTAGATAACCAAAAGATGATGTAATAAGGCTATTTTGGTCCTAATTGAGAGTATTGAGCTTCATTAGGTCATACTTTGGTCAATTGTTCCATTTAAGTCACTTGGAAGGTTTAGTTAACAAAAGGATGATGTAATGAGTCTATTTTGGTCCTAATTGAGTGTATTCAGCTTCATTAGGTCATTCTTTGGTCAATCGTTCCATTTAAGTCATTAGGAAGGTTTAGTTAACAAAAGGATGATGTAATGAGTCTATTTTGGTCCTAATTGAGAGTATTGAGCTTCATTAGGTCATACTTTGGTCAATTATACCATTTTAGTCACTAGGAAGGTTTTGATAACCAAAGGATGATGTAATGAGCCTAATTTCGTCCTAATTGAGTGTATTGATCTTCATTAGGTCATACTTTTGTCAATTGTTCCATTTTAGTCACTAGGATGGTGTAGATAACCAAAGGATGATGTAATGAGCCTATTATGGTCCTAATTGAGTGTATTGAGCTTCATTAGGTCAAAATTTGGTCAATTGTTCCATTTTAGTCACTAGGATGGTGTAGATATCCAAAGGATGATTTAATGAGCCTATTATGGTCCTAGTTGAGTGTATTGAGCCTCACTAGGTCATACTTTGGTCAACTGTTCCATTTTAGTCACTAGGAAGGTTTAGATAACCAAAGGATGATGTAATGAGTCTATTTTGGTCCTAATTGAGTGTATTGAGCTTCATTAGGTCATACTTTGGTCAATTGTTCCATTTTAGTCACAAGGAAGGTTTAGATAACCAAAGGATGATGTAATGACCCTATTTTGGTCCTCATTGAGTGTATTGAGCATCATTAGGTCATACTTTGGTCAATTGTTCCATTTTAGTCACTAGGAAGGTTTAGATAACCAAAGGATGATGTAATGAGCCTATTTTGGTCCTAATTGAGTGTATTGATCTTCATTAGGTCATACTTTGGTCAATTGTTCCATTTTAGTCACTAGGAAGGTTTAGATAACCAAAGGGTGATGTAATGAGCCTATTTTGGTCCTAAATGAGTGTATTCAGCTTCATTAGGTCATACTTTGGTCAATTGTTCCATTTAAGTCACTAGGAAGGTTTAGTTAACAAAAGGATGATGTAATGAGTCTATTTTGGTCCTAATTGAGTGTATTGAGCTTCATTAGGTCATACTTTGGTCAATTGTTCCATTTTAGTCACTAGGAAGGTTTTGATAACCAAAGGATGATGTAATGAGCCAATTTTCGTCCTAATCGAGTGTATTGATCTTCATTAGGTCATACTTTTGTCAATTGTTCCATTTTAGTCACTAGGATGGTGTAGATAACCAAAGGATGATGTAATGAGCCTATTTTGGTCCTAATTGAGTGTATTGAGCCTCATTAGGTCATACTTTTGTCAGCTGTTCCATTTTAGTCACTAGGAAGGTTTAGATAACCAGAGGATGATGTAATGAGCCTATTATGGTCCTAATTGAGTGTATTGAGCTTCATTAGGGCATACTTTGGTCAATTGTTCCATTTTAGTCGCTAGGAAGGTTTAGATAACCACAGGATGATGTAATGAGCCTATTATGGTCCTAATTGAGTGTAATGAGCTTCATTTGGTCTTAGTTTGGTAAATGACTCCATTTTAGTCACTAGGAAGGTTTAGTTAACCAAAGGATGATGTAATGAGCCGATTTTGGTCCTAATTGAGTGTATTGAGCTTCATTAGGTCATACTTTGGTCAATTGTTCCATTTTAGCTACTAGGAAGGTTTAGATAACCAAAGGATGATGCAATGAGTCAATTTTGGTCCTAATTGAGTGTTGAGCTTCATTTGGTCATACTTTGGTCAATTGTTCCATTTTAGTCACTAGGATGGTGTAGATAACCAAAGGATGATGTAATGAGGCTATTTTTGTCCTAATTGAGTGTATTGAGCTTCATTAGGTCATACTTTGGTCAATTGTTCCATTTTAGCAACTAGGAAGGTTAGATAACCAAAGGATGATGTAATGAGCCTATTTTGGTCCTAATTGAGTGTATTGAGCTTCATTAGGTCATACATTGGTCAATTGTTCCATTTAGTCACTAGGATGGTGTAGATAACCACAGGATGATGCAATGAGTTTATTTTGGTCCTAATTAACTGTATTGAGCTTCTTTAGGTCATACTTTGGTCAATTTTTCCATTTTAGTCACTAGGAGGTTTTGATAACCAAAGGATGATGTAATGAGCCTATTTTCGTCTAATTGAGTTTATTGATCTTCATTAGGTCATACTTTGGTCAACTGTTACATTTTAGTCACTAGGAGGTTTAGATAACCAAAGAATGATGTTAATGAGCCTATTTATGGTCCTAATTGGAGTGTATTGAGCTTCATTAGGGCATACTTTGGTCAATTGTTGCCATTTTAGTCGCTAGGAAGGTTTAGATAACCACAGGATGATGTAATGAGCCTATTATGGTCCTAATTGAGTGTAATGAGCTTCATTTGGTCTTAGTTTGGTAAATGACTCCATTTTAGTCACCAGGAAGGTTTAGTTAACCAATGATTATGTAATGAGCCGATTTTGGTCCTAATTGAGTGTATTGAGCCTCACTAGGTCATACTTGGTCAACTGTTACATTTTAGTCACTAGGAAGGTTTAGATAACCAAAGGATGATGTAATGAGTCTATTTTGGTCCTAATTGAGTGTATTGAGCTTCATTAGGTCATACTTTGGTCAATTGTTCCATCTTAGTCACTACGAAGGTTTAGATAACAAAGGATGATGCAATGAGTCAATTTTGGTCCTAATTGAGTGTGTTGAGCTTCATTTGGTCATACTTTGGTCAATTGTTCCATTTTAGTCACTAGGATGGTGTAGATAACCAAAGGATGATGTAATGAGGCTATTTTTGTCCTAATTGAGTGTATTGAGCTTCATTAGGTCATACTTTGGTCAATTGTTCCATTTTAGCAACTAGGAAGGTTTAGATAACCAAAGGATGATGTAATGAGCCTATTTTGGTCCTAATTGAGTTTATTGAGCTTCAATAGGTCATACTTTGGTCAATTGTTCCATTTTAGTCACCAGGATAGTGTAGATAACCACAGGATGATGTAATGAGCCTATATTTCGTCCTAATTGAGTTTATTGATCTTCAATAGGTCATAATTTTGTCAATTGTTCCATTTTAGTCACTAGGATGGTGTAGATAACCAAAGGATGATGTAATGAGCCTATTATGGTCCTAATTTAGTGTATTGAGCTTCATTAGGGCATACTTTGGTCAATTGTTTCCATTTTAGTCGCTAGGAAGGTTTAGATAACCACAGATGATGTAATGAGCCTATTATGGTCCTAATTGAGTGTAATGAGCTTCATTTGGTCTTAGTTTGGTAAATGACTCCATTTTAGTAACTAGGAAGGTTAGTTAACCAAATGATGATGTAATGAGCCGATTTTGGTCCTAATTGAGTGTATTGAGCTTCATTAGGTCATACTTTGGTCAATTGTTCCATTTTAGCTACTAGGAAGGTTTAGATACCAAAGGATGATGTCAATGAGTCAATTTTGTCCTAATTGAGTGTGTTGATCTTTGGTCATACTTTGGTCATTGTTCCATTTTAGTCACTAGGATGGTGTAGATAACCAAAGGTATGTAATGAGGCTATTTTTGTCCTATTGAGTGTATTGAGCTTCATTAGGTCATACTTTGTCAATGTTCCATTTTAGCAACTAGGAAGTTTAGATAACCAAAGGATGATGTAATGAGCCTATTTTGGTCCTATTGAGTGTATTGAGCTTCATTAGGTCATACATTGGTCAATTGTTCCATTTTAGTCACTAGGATGTGTAGATAACCACAGGATGATGCAATGAGTTTATTTTGGTCCTAATTAACTGTATTGAGCTTCTTTAGGTCATACTTTGGTCAATTGTTCCATTTTAGTCACTAGGAAGGTTTTAACCAAAGGATGATGTAATGAGCCTATTTTCGTCCTAATTGAGTTTATTGATCTTCATTAGGTCATACTTTGGTCAACTGTTACATTTTAGTCACTAGGAAGGTTTAGATAACCAAAGAATGATGTAATGAGCCTATTATGGTCCTAATTGAGTGTATTGAGCTTCATTAGGGCATACTTTGGTCAATTGTTGCATTTTAGTCGCTAGGAAGGTTTAGATAACCACAGGATGATGTAATGAGCCTATTATGGTCCTAATTGAGTGTAATGAGCTTCATTTGGTCTTAGTTTGGTAAATGACTCCATTTTAGTCACCAGGAAGGTTTAGTTAACCAAATGATTATGTAATGAGCCGATTTTGGTCCTAATTGAGTGTATTGAGCCTCACTAGGTCATACTTTGGTCAACTGTTACATTTTAGTCACTAGGAAGGTTTAGATAACCAAAGGATGATGTAATGAGTCTATTTTGGTCCTAATTGAGTGTATTGAGCTTCATTAGGTCATACTTTGGTCAATTGTTCCATCTTAGTCACTACGAAGGTTTAGATAACCAAAGGATGATGTAATGAGCCTATTTTGGTCCTAATTGAGTGTGTTGAGCTTCATTAGGTCATACTTTGGTCAATTGTTCCATTTTAGTCACTAGGAAGGTTTAGATAACCAAAGGATGATGTAATGAGCCTATTTTGGTCCTAATTGAGTGTATTGAGCTTCATTAGGTCATACTTTGGTCAATTGTTCCATTTAGTCACTAGGAAGGTTTAGATAACCAAAGGATGATGTAATGAGCCTATTTTGGTCCTAATTGAGTGTATTGAGCTTCATTAGGTCATACTTTTGGTCAATTGTTCCATTTTAGTCACTAGGAAGAGATAACCAAGGATGATGTAATGAGCCTATTTCGTCCTAATTGAGTTTATTGATCTTCAATAGGTCATACTTTTGTCAATTGTTCCATTTTAGTCACTAGGATGGTGTAGATAACCAAAGGATGATGTAATGAGCCTATTATGGTCCTAAGTGTATTGAGCCTCATTAGGTCATACTTGGTCAGCTGTTCCATTTTAGTCACTGGGAAGGTTTAGATAACCAAAGGATGATGTAATGATCCTATTATGGTCCTAATTGAGTGTATTGAGCTTCATTAGGGCATACTTTGGTCAATTGTTCCATTTTAGTCGCTAGGAAGGTTTAGATAACCACAGGATGATGTAATGAGCCTATTATGGTCCTAATTGAGTGTAATGAGCTTCATTTGGTCTTAGTTTGGTAAATGACTCCATTTTAGTCACTAGGAAGGTTTAGTTAACCAAATGATGATGTAATGAGCCGATTTTGGTCCTAATTGAGTGTATTGAGCTTCATTAGGTCATACTTTGGTCAATTGTTCCATTTTAGCTACTAGGAAGGTTTAGATAACCAAAGGATGATGCAATGAGTCAATTTTGGTCCTAATTGAGTGTGTTGAGCTTCATTTGGTCATACTTTGGTCAATTGTTCCATTTTAGTCACTAGGATGGTGTAGATAACCAAAGGATGATGTAATGAGGCTATTTTTGTCCTAATTGAGTGTATTGAGCTTCATTAGGTCATACTTTGGTCAATTGTTCCATTTTAGCAACTAGGAAGGTTTAGATAACCAAAGGATGATGTAATGAGCCTATTTTGGTCCTAATTGAGTGTATTGAGCTTCATTAGGTCATACATTGGTCAATTGTTCCATTTTAGTCACTAGGATGGTGTAGATAACCACAGGATGATGCAATGAGTTTATTTTGGTCCTAATTAACTGTATTGAGCTTCTTTAGGTCATACTTTGGTCAATTGTTCCATTTTAGTCACTAGGAAGGTTTTGATAACCAAAGGATGATGTAATGAGCCTATTTTGGTCCTAATTGAGTGTATTGAGCTTCACTTTGGTCAATTGTTGCATTTTAGTCGCTAGGAAGGTTTAGATAACCACAGGATGAATGAGCCTATTGGTCCTAATTGAGTGTAATGAGCTTCATTTGGTCTTAGTTTGGTAAATGACTCCATTTTAGTCACCAGGAAGGTTTAGTTAACCAAATGATTATGTAATGAGCCGATTTTGGTCCTAATTGAGTGTATTGAGCCTCACTAGGTCATACTTTGGTCAACTGTTACATTTTAGTCACTAGGAAGGTTTAGATAACCAAAGGATGATGTAATGAGTCTTTGGTCCTAATTGAGTGTATTGAGCTTCATTAGGTCATACTTTGGTCAATTGTTCCATCTTAGTCACTACGAAGGTTTAGATAACCAAAGGATGATGTAATGAGCCTATTTTGGTCCTAATTGAGTGTATTGATCTTCATTAGGTCATACTTTGGTCAATTGTTCCATTTTAGTCACTAGGAAGGTTTAGATAACCAAAGGATGATGTAATGAGCCTATTTTGGTCCTAATTGAGTGTATTCAGCTTCATTAGGTCATACTTTGGTCAATTGTTCCATTTAAGTCACTAGGAAGGTTTAGTTAACAAAAGGATGATGTAATGAGTCTATTTTGGTCCTAATTGAGAGTATTGAGCTTCATTAGGTCATACTTTGGTCAATTGTTCCATTTTAGTCACTAGGAAGGTTTTGATAACCAAAGGATGATGTAATGAGCCTATATTTCGTCCTAATTGAGTTTATTGATCTTCAATAGGTCATACTTTTGTCAATTGTTCCATTTTAGTCACTAGGATGGTGTAGATAACCAAAGGATGATGTAATGAGCCTATTATGGTCCTAGTTGAGTGTATTGAGCCTCATTAGGTCATACTTTGGTCAGCTGTTCCATTTTAGTCACTGGAAGGTTTAGATAACCAAAGGATGATGTAATGATCCTATTATGGTCCTAATTGAGTGTATTGAGCTTCATTAGGGCATACTTTGGTCAATTGTTCCATTTTAGTCGCTAGGAAGGTTTAGATAACCACAGGATGATGTAATGAGCCTATTATGGTCCTAATTGAGTGTAATGAGCTTCATTTGGTCTTAGTTTGGTAAATGACTCCATTTTAGTCACTAGGAAGGTTTAGTTAACCAAATGATGATGTAATGAGCCGATTTTGGTCCTAATTGAGTGTATTGAGCTTCATTAGGTCATACTTTGGTCAATTGTTCCATTTTAGCTACTAGGAAGGTTTAGATAACCAAAGGATGATGCAATGAGTCAATTTTGGTCCTAATTGAGTGTGTTGAGCTTCATTTGGTCATACTTTGGTCAATTGTTCCATTTTAGTCACTAGGATGGTGTAGATAACCAAAGGATGATGTAATGAGGCTATTTTTGTCCTAATTGAGTGTATTGAGCTTCATTAGGTCATACTTTGGTCAATTGTTCCATTTTAGCAACTAGGAAGGTTTAGATAACCAAAGGATGATGTAATGAGCCTATTTTGGTCCTAATTGAGTGTATTGAGCTTCATTAGGTCATACTTTGGTCAATTGTTCCATTTTAGTCACTAGGATGGTGTAGATAACCACAGGATGATGCAATGAGTTTATTTTGGTCCTAATTAACTGTATTGAGCTTCTTTAGGTCATACTTTGGTCAATTGTTCCATTTTAGTCACTAGGAAGGTTTTGATAACCAAAGGATGATGTAATGAGCCTATTTTCGTCCTAATTGAGTTTATTGATCTTCATTAGGTCATACTTTGGTCAACTGTTACATTTTAGTCACTAGGAAGGTTTAGATAACCAAAGAATGATGTAATGAGCCTATTATGGTCCTAATTGAGTGTATTGAGCTTCATTAGGGCATACTTTGGTCAATTGTTGCATTTTAGTCGCTAGGAAGGTTTAGATAACCACAGGATGATGTAATGAGCCTATTATGGTCCTAATTGAGTGTAATGAGCTTCATTTGGTCATAGTTTGGTAAATGACTCCATTTTAGTCACCAGGAAGGTTTAGTTAACCAAATGATTATGTAATGAGCCGATTTTGGTCCTAATTGAGTGTATTGAGCCTCACTAGGTCATACTTTGGTCAACTGTTACATTTTAGTCACTAGGAAGGTTTAGATAACCAAAGGATGATGTAATGAGTCTATTTTGGTCCTAATTGAGTGTATTGAGCTTCATTAGGTCATACTTTGGTCAATTGTTCCATCTTAGTCACTACGAAGGTTTAGATAACCAAAGGATGATGTAATGAGCCTATTTTGGTCCTAATTGAGTGTATTGATCTTCATTAGGTCATACTTTGGTCAATTGTTCCATTTTAGTCACTAGGAAGGTTTAGATAACCAAAGGATGATGTAATGAGCCTATTTTGGTCCTAATTGAGTGTATTCAGCTTCATTAGGTCATACTTTGGTCAATTGTTCCATTTAAGTCACTAGGAAGGTTTAGTTAACAAAAGGATGATGTAATGAGTCTATTTTGTCCTAATTGAGAGTATTGAGCTTCATTAGGTCATACTTTGGTCAATTGTTCCATTTTAGTCACTAGGAAGGTTTTGATAACCAAAGGATGATGTAATGAGCCTATATTTCGTCCTAATTGAGTTTATTGATCTTCAATAGGTCATACTTTTGTCAATTGTTCCATTTTAGTCACTAGGATGGTGTAGATAACCAAAGGATGATGTAATGAGCCTATTATGGTCCTAGTTGAGTGTATTGAGCCTCATTAGGTCATACTTTGGTCAGCTGTTCCATTTTAGTCACTGGGAAGGTTTAGATAACCAAAGGATGATGTAATGATCCTATTATGGTCCTAATTGAGTGTATTGAGCTTCATTAGGGCATACTTTGGTCAATTGTTCCATTTTAGTCGCTAGGAAGGTTTAGATAACCACAGGATGATGTAATGAGCCTATTATGGTCCTAATTGAGTGTAATGAGCTTCATTTGGTCTTAGTTTGGTAAATGACTCCATTTTAGTCACTAGGAAGGTTTAGTTAACCAAATGATGATGTAATGAGCCGATTTTGGTCCTAATTGAGTGTATTGAGCTTCATTAGGTCATACTTTGGTCAATTGTTCCATTTTAGCTACTAGGAAGGTTTAGATAACCAAAGGATGATGCAATGAGTCAATTTTGGTCCTAATTGAGTGTGTTGAGCTTCATTTGGTCATACTTTGGTCAATTGTTCCATTTTAGTCACTAGGATGGTGTAGATAACCAAAGGATGATGTAATGAGGCTATTTTTGTCCTAATTGAGTGTATTGAGCTTCATTAGGTCATACTTTGGTCAATTGTTCCATTTTAGCAACTAGGAAGGTTTAGATAACCAAAGGATGATGTAATGAGCCTATTTTGGTCCTAATTGAGTGTATTGAGCTTCATTAGGTCATACATTGGTCAATTGTTCCATTTTAGTCACTAGGATGGTGTAGATAACCACAGGATGATGCAATGAGTTTATTTTGGTCCTAATTAACTGTATTGAGCTTCTTTAGGTCATACTTTGGTCAATTGTTCCATTTTAGTCACTAGGAAGGTTTTGATAACCAAAGGATGATGTAATGAGCCTATTTTCGTCCTAATTGAGTTTATTGATCTTCATTAGGTCATACTTTGGTCAACTGTTACATTTTAGTCACTAGGAAGGTTTAGATAACCAAAGAATGATGTAATGAGCCTATTATGGTCCTAATTGAGTGTATTGAGCTTCATTAGGGCATACTTTGGTCAATTGTTGCATTTTAGTCGCTAGGAAGGTTTAGATAACCACAGGATGATGTAATGAGCCTATTATGGTCCTAATTGAGTGTAATGAGCTTCATTTGGTCTTAGTTTGGTAAATGACTCCATTTTAGTCACCAGGAAGGTTTAGTTAACCAAATGATTATGTAATGAGCCGATTTTGGTCCTAATTGAGTGTATTGAGCCTCACTAGGTCATACTTTGGTCAACTGTTACATTTTAGTCACTAGGAAGGTTTAGATAACCAAAGGATGATGTAATGAGTCTATTTTGGTCCTAATTGAGTGTATTGAGCTTCATTAGGTCATACTTTGGTCAATTGTTCCATCTTAGTCACTACGAAGGTTTAGATAACCAAAGGATGATGTAATGAGCCTATTTTGGTCCTAATTGAGTGTATTGATCTTCATTAGGTCATACTTTGGTCAATTGTTCCATTTTAGTCACTAGGAAGGTTTAGATAACCAAAGGATGATGTAATGAGCCTATTTTGGTCCTAATTGAGTGTATTCAGCTTCATTAGGTCATACTTTGGTCAATTGTTCCATTTAAGTCACTAGGAAGGTTTAGTTAACAAAGGATGATGTAATGAGTCTATTTTTGGTCCTAATTGAGAGTATTGAGCTTCATTAGGTCATACTTTGGTCAATTGTTCCATTTTAGTCACTAGGAAGGTTTTGATAACCAAAGGATGATGTAATGAGCCTATATTTCGTCCTAATTGAGTTTATTGATCTTCAATAGGTCATACTTTTGTCAATTGTTCCATTTTAGTCACTAGGATGGTGTAGATAACCAAAGGATGATGTAATGAGCCTATTATGGTCCTAGTTGAGTGTATTGAGCCTCATTAGGTCATACTTTGGTCAGCTGTTCCATTTTAGTCACTGGGAAGGTTTAGATAACCAAAGGATGATGTAATGATCCTATTATGGTCCTAATTTGAGTGTATTGAGCTTCATTAGGGCATACTTTGGTCAATTGTTCCATTTTAGTCGCTAGGAAGGTTTAGATAACCACAGGATGATGTAATGAGCCTATTATGGTCCTAATTGAGTGTAATGAGCTTCATTTGGTCTTAGTTTGGTAAATGACTCCATTTTAGTCACTAGGAAGGTTTAGTTAACCAAATGATGATGTAATGAGCCGATTTTGGTCCTAATTGAGTGTATTGAGCTTCATTAGGTCATACTTTGGTCAATTGTTCCATTTTAGCTACTAGGAAGGTTTAGATAACCAAAGGATGATGCAATGAGTCAATTTTGGTCCTAATTGAGTGTGTTGAGCTTCATTTGGTCATACTTTGGTCAATTGTTCCATTTTAGTCACTAGGATGGTGTAGATAACCAAAGGATGATGTAATGAGGCTATTTTTGTCCTAATTGAGTGTATTGAGCTTCATTAGGTCATACTTTGGTCAATTGTTCCATTTTAGCAACTAGGAAGGTTTAGATAACCAAAGGATGATGTAATGAGCCTTTTTGGTCCTAATTGAGTGTTATTGAGCTTCATTAAGTCTTACTTTGGTCAATGCTCAATTTTAGTCACTAGGATGTTGTAGATAACCAAAGGATGATGTAATGAGCCTATTTTTGTCCTAATTGAGTGTATTGAGCTTCATTAGGTCTTACTTTGTCAATGGCTCCATTTAGTCACTAGGATGTTGTAGATAACCAAAGGATGATGTAATGAGCCTATTTTTGTCCTAATTGAGTGTATTGAGCTTCATTAGGTCTTACTTGGTCAATGGCTCTATTTAATCACTTGGATGTTGTAGATAACCAAAGGATGATGTAATGAGCCTATTTTGGTCCTAATTGAGTGTATTGAGCTTCATTAGGTCTTACTTTGTAAATTCATCCATTTTATCACTTGTATAACCAGCCTACATTGAGGTCTTACTTTGGTTAATTCATCATTTTAGTCACTAGAAAGGTGTAGTAACCAAAGGTGATGTAATGAGCCTTTTTGGTCCTAATTGAGTGTATTGAGCTTCATTTGGTCTTACTCTGGTCAATGGCTTCATTTTAGTCACTAGGATGTTCTAGATAACCAAAGGATGATGTAATGAGCCTATTTTGGTCTAATTGAGTGTATTGAGCTTCATTAGGTCTTACTTTGGTCAATGGCTCCATTTTAGTCACTAGGATGTTGTAGATAACCAAAGGATGATGTAATGAGCCTATTTTGGTCCTAATTGAGTGTATTGAGCTTCATTAGGTCTTACTTTGGTCAATGGCTCCATTTTAGTCACTATGATGTTGTAGATAACCAAAGGATGATGTAATGAGCCTATTTTGGTCCTAATTGAGTGTATTGAGCTTCATTAAGTCTTACTTTGGTCAATGGCTCAATTTTAGTCACTAGGATGTTGTAGATAACCAAAGGATGATGTAATGAGCCTATTTTTGTCCTAATTGAGTGTATTGAGCTTCATTAGGTCTTACTTTGGTCAATGGCTCCATTTTAGTCACTATGATGTTGTAGATAACCAAAGGATGATGTAATGAGCCGATTTTTGTCCTAATTGAGTGTATTGAGCTTCATTAGGTCTTACTTTGGTCAATGGCTCTATTTTAATCACTGGATGTTGTAGATAACCAAAGGATGATGTAATGAGCCTATTTTGTCCTAATTGAGTGTATTGAGCTTCATTAGGTCTTACTTTGATAAATTCATCCATTTTAGTCACTAGGATGTTGTAGATAACCAAAAGATGGTGTAATGAGCCTATTTGCTCCTAATTGAGTGTATTGAGCTTCATTTGGTCTTACTTTGGTTAATTCATCAATTTTAGTCACTAGAAAGGTGTAGGTAACCAAAGGATGATGTAATGAGCCTTTTTTGGTCCTAATTGAGTGTATTGAGCTTCATTTGGTCTTACTCTGGTCAATGGCTTCATTTTAGTCACTAGGATGTTCTAGATAACCAAAGGATGATGTAATGAGCCTATTTTGGTCGTAATTGAGTGTATTGAGCTTCATTAGGTCTTACTTTGGTCAATGGCTCCATTTAATCACCTAGATAACCAAAGGATGATGTAATGAGCCTATTTTGGTCCAATTGAGTGTATTGAGCTTCATTAGGTCTTACTTTGGTCAATGGCTCCATTTTAGTCACTATGATGTTGTAGATAACAAGGATGATGTAATGAGCCTATTTTGGTCCTAATTGAGTGTATTGAGCTTCATTAGGTCTTACTTTGGTCAATGGCTCATTTTAGTCACTAGGATGTTGTAGATAACCAAAGGATGATGTAATGAGCCTATTTTGGTCCTAATTGAGTGTATTGAGCTTCATTAGGTCTTACTTTGGTCAATGGCTCCATTTTAGTCACTAGGATGTTGTAGATAACCAAAGGATGATGTAATGAGCCTATTTTGGTCCTAATTGAGTGTATTGAGCTTCATTAGGTCTTACTTTGGTCAATGGCTCATTTAATCACTAGGATGTTGTAGATAACCAAAGGATGATGTAATGAGCCTATTTTGTCCTAATTGAGTGTATTGAGCTTCATTAGGTCTTACTTTGGTCAATGGCTCCATTTTAGTCACTAGGATGTTGTAGATAACCAAAGGATGATGTAATGAGCCTATTTTTGTCCTAATTGAGTGTATTGAGCTTCATTAGGTCTTACTTGGTCAATGGCTCATTTTAGTCACTTGGATGTTGTAGATAACCAAAGGATGATGTAATGAGCCTATTTTGTCCTAATTGAGTGTATTGAGCTTCATTAGGTCTTACTTTGTCAATTCATCCATTTTAGTCACTAGGATGTTGTAGATAACCAAAAGATGTGTAATGAGCCTATTTGCTCCTAATTGAGTGTATTGAGCTTCATTTGGTCTTACTTTGGTTAATCATCAATTTTAGTCACTAGAAAGGTGTAGGTAACCAAAGGATGATGTAATGAGCCTTTTTGGTCCTAATTGAGTGTATTGAGCTTCATTTGGTCTTACTTGGTCAACATTTTAGTCACTAGGATGTTCTAGATAACCAAAGGATGATGTAATGCCTTTTGGTCTAATTGAGTGTATTGAGCTTCATTAGGTCTTACTTTGGTCAATGGCTCCATTTTAGTCACTAGGAGTTGTAGATAACCAAAGGATGATGTAATGAGCCTATTTTGGTCCTAATTGAGTGTATTGAGCTTCATTAGGTCTTACTTTGGTCAATGGCTCCATTTTAGTCACTATGATGTTGTAGATAACCAAAGGATGATGTAATGAGCCTATTTTGGTCCTAATTGAGTGTATTGAGCTTCATTAAGTCTTACTTTGGTCAATGGTCACTAGGATGTTGTAGATAACCAAAGGATGATGTAATGAGCCTATTTTGTCCTAATTGAGTGTATTGAGCTTCATTAGGTCTTACTTTGGTCAATGGCTCCATTTTAGTCACTAGATGTTGTAGATAACCAAAGGATGATGTAATGAGCCTATTTTGTCCTAATTGAGTGTATTGAGCTTCATTAGGTCTTACTTTGGTCAATGGCTCATTTTAATCACTTGGATGTTGTAGATAACCAAAGGATGATGTAATGAGCCTATTTTGTCCTAATTGAGTGTATTGAGCTTCA
Source organism: Aeschynomene evenia (assembly GCA_013621005.1). NCBI lineage: Eukaryota > Viridiplantae > Streptophyta > Magnoliopsida > Fabales > Fabaceae > Aeschynomene > Aeschynomene evenia. The sequence continues at coordinate 16,321,252 of CM024263.1, read as the reverse complement.
TTAGGTCTTACTTTGATCAATTCATCCATTTTAGTCACTAGGATGTTGTAGATAACCAAAGATGTGTAATGAGCCTATTTGTCCTAATTGAGTGTATTGAGCTTCATTTGGTCTTACTTTGGTTAATTCATCAATTTTAGTCACTAGAAAGGTGTAGGTAACCAAAGGATGATGTAATGAGCCTTTTTGGTCCTAATTGAGTGTATTGAGCTTCATTTGGTCTTACTTGGTCAATGGCTTCATTTTAGTCACTAGGATGTTCTAGATAACCAAAGGATGATGTAATGAGCCTATTTTGGTCTAATTGAGTGTATTGAGCTTCATTGTCTTACTTTGGTCAATGGCTCCATTTTATCACTTGGAAGTTGTAGATAACCAAAGGATGATGTAATGAGCCTATTTTGGTCCTAATTGAGTGTATTGAGCTTCATTAGGTCTTACTTTGTCAATTCATCCATTTTAGTCACTAGGATGTTGTAGATAACAAAGGATGATGTAATGAGCTATTTTTGTCCTAATTGAGTGTATTGAGCTTCATTGGTTTTACTTTGGTCAATGGCTCTTTTAGTCACTAGGATGTTGTAGATAACCAAAGGATGATGTAATGAGCCTATTTTGGTCCTAATTGAGTGTATTGAGCTTCATTAGGTCTTACTTTGGTCAATGGCTCCATTTTAGTCACTATGATGTTGTAGATAACCAAAGGATGATGTAATGAGCCTAATTTGGTCCTAATTGAGTGTATTGAGCTTCATTAGTCTTACTTTGTCAATGGCTCAATTTTAGTCACTAGGATGTTGTAGATAACCAAAGGATGATGTAATGAGCCTATTTTGGTCCTAATTGAGTGTATTGAGCTTCATTAGGTTACTTTGGTCAATGGCTCCATTTTAGTCACTATGATGTTGTAGATAACCAAAGGATGATGTAATGAGCCTCCTAATTGAGTGTATTGAGCTTCCTTACTTTGGTCAATGTCACTGGATGTTGTAGATAACCAAAGGATGATGTAATGAGCCTATTTTGGTCCTAATTGAGTGTATTGAGCTTCATTAGGTCTTACTTTCATCAATTCATCCATTTTAGTCACTAGGATGTTGTAGATAACCAAAAGATGGTGTATGAGCCTATTTTGCTCCTAATTGAGTGTATTGAGCTTCATTTGGTCTTACTTTGGTCAATTCATTAATTTTAGTCACTAGAAAGGTGTAGGTAACCAAAGGATGATGTAATGAGCCTTTTTGGTCCTAATTGAGTGTATTGAGCTTCATTTGGTCTTACTTGGTCAATGGCTTCATTTTAGTCACTAGGATGTTCTAGATAACCAAAGGATGATGTAATGAGCCTATTTTGGCTAATTGAGTGTATTGAGCTTCATTAGGTCTTACTTTGGTCAATGGCTCCATTTTAGTCACTAGGATGTTGTAGATAACCAAAGGATGATGTAATGAGCCTATTTTGGTCCTAATTGAGTGTATTGAGCTTCATTAGGTCTTACTTTGGTCAATGGCTCCTTTAGTCACTATGATGTTGTAGATAACCAAAGGATGATGTAATGAGCCTATTTTGGTCCTAATTGAGTGTATTGAGCTTCATTAGTCTTACTTTGGTCAATGGCTCATTTTAGTCACTAGGATGTTGTAGATAACCAAAGGATGATGTAATGAGCCTATTTTGGTCCTAATTGAGAGCTTCATTAGGTCTTACTTTGGTCAATGGCTCCATTTTATGAAAGTGTATGTGTGCACGAGAAGGGGGGTTGAATCGTGCAAGTTTTGAAAATTACCTTTTAAAACTTTTTACTTAGAAAGCTATTTTTACTCAGAAGGTGGGATTAAGAGCTTGCAGCGGAAATAGCTTTCTGAGAAGATTAAGTTTCTGAGAACTTAGTCTTTCTGAGAAAGTTCCTATCTGAGAAGTCTTAAGAAAGTGACTTTGAGTTATAATCTTTTAAACGCTTTCTGATTTTAATCAATAATGTTTTCACATGACCTCTTAATTAAAACCGTGGTTGAGTTTTTCTCAAAGCTTTATGCAATTAAAGAGTAAGAGAGAAAAGCTTAACACAAAGAGTTTTATACTGGTTCGGTTATAACCAACCTACTCCAGTCCTCAACCTTCAGTTGAGAGTTCTTAGATATTCTTCTTAATGTGCCTTCTCAGACAACACTGCCTTTACCAAGTAAAGGACTTCCACCACTTCACAACCCGAAGTGGATTTCCTTGCCTCACACTAGAGGACTTCCTTGCCTTAAACACCTAAGGACTTCCTTGCCTCACAATAGAGGACTTCCTTGCCTTAATCAATTAAGGACTTTGAACTTTGCCTCAAACACAGAGGACTTAAACTTGCCTTCACACAAAGAAGGACTTAGCGTTTTTCGAAGGTTTGATTTGATCGAAAACAACTACCAAGACTAAGTTACAAACCCAGTTTTACACTTAGTAGACTTCTAGAATTAACTTACAAATGTAAGAATTTATACCAATTCAGAACTAGAAGATTTTACAAAGTTAGAAGAACAATTTCGTAAAAATTGTCTTTCTGAGAAAGTTCTAAGTTTTCGCAAAATGATTTTCAATTCAACAGAGTTTTGGCACGTTTAATCAAGAGTTTTAGCGCAAGAATTTTCGTCACATTGCTCTGGAATTGAACTCATATATATAGGCATCAAAGAGCCGCGAAATTAGAGGCTTTCACTTTGCTTATGTGGCTGTGTCCTTTTCAGAACGGCTCCCTGCTACAGTCAGCGCAAAATGAGGAACTTTTCAGAACTGCACAGTGCGCGTGTTCCCACTTCCTTGGCTAGTTGTAGCGAGCTTTCTGAGACTGTTTGCGCTCCCTTGAGTCCAGACACTTGGTTGCTTCTGAGTCCAACCTTCTAAGAGTTGTACGGACTTCTGAGGCGAACCTTCTGAGGGAAGACATTTCTGAGAA
>CM024263.1:16051651-16318214 GCA_013621005.1 Aeschynomene evenia | reverse complement strand
AGAAGTGGTTTATCAAAGGGTTTCTGGGCGGAAGCTGTCAACACAGCTTGTTACATCCAAAACCGTGTTTTTTCTAAGACCAAGTCTCAACAAGACACCTTATGAGCTTTGGAAAGGAAGAACACCCAACATCTCTTACTTCCATATTTTTGGCTCACCTTGCTTTATCCTGAACACACGGGACAAACTATCAAAGTTTGATTCCAAATCCGATGAAGGAGTGTTTCTAGGATACTCTGTTGTATCCAGAGCTTACAGGGTCTATAACAAACAACGAAGAACGGTCGAAGAAACCATCCACATAAAGTTCAAGGAACTCAAAAATGATATCAAACATACAGTGGAGGACCTTGAAGAAAGACTAAGAGACCTAGTAATAGAGCCTAAGCAGTGCGAACATCAACCACCACTCAAGGATGATGAAGATGATTTCCCAATTATCAAGAAGTCACCTAACACAGGGGGAGACGCTCAAAATAACATTGTAGCTCCAGAACCCAACACACCTCAAAGCAATGAGGTAAACCCAGAGGTGGCGCCATCCTCACCCATTAGAGGGTACAGGGTGTCAATGACCTAAGAACAGTTGCAGGAAATCAAATCTTAGGAGATCCTTCACTAGGTGTCAGAACCAGAAGGTCTCTAACCTTTGACGCCAACTATGCTTTAGTCTCAGAAGTAGAACCTGAAACCATCCAAGAAGCCTTGGATGAACCTAGTTGGGTAGCTGCCATGCAAGAAGAACTTAACCAGTTCGAGAAGAGCAATGTATGGACACTTGTGAGGAAACCCAAAGGTAAATCAATCATAGGTACCAAATGGGTGTTCCGAAACAAGTTAGATGAAGCTGGCAAGGTGGTCCGCAACAAGGCAAAGGTTGGTTGCTCAAGGCTACAACCAACAAGAAGGCATAGACTATGATGAGACATTTGCCCCGGTTGCAAGGCTGGAGGCGATAAGAATGCTACTAGCATTTGCGGCTCACAAGGGCTTCAAACTCTATCAGATGGATGTCAAATCAGCTTTCCTCAATGGCTATCTGAATGAAGAAGTCTATGTTAGACAACCACCAGGTTTCGAAAGTGAGACCTATCCTGAGCATGTCTATCATCTATCAAAAGCTCTTTATGGTCTCAAACAAGCTCCTAGAGCTTGGTATGATAGACTAAGCAGTTTTCTGATAGAAAATGGATTTACTCGCGGAAAGGTTGACACCACCCTATTTACATTAACTGAGAACTATAATTTTCTTATTGTTCAAATCTATGTTGATGATATAGTTTTTGGTGCTACTAACGAATCTCTTTGCAAGAAATTCTCTGAGTTGATGCAGGGGGAGTTCGAGATGAGCATGATGGGTGAGCTCAAGTTCTTTCTAGGACTTCAAATTAAGCAAGAGACAGATGGTACCTTCATCCATCAGGAGAAGTATACCAAGGAACTCTTGAAGAGGTTCATGATGGACAAGTCAAAGCCGTTGAGCACTCCAATGCACCCATCACAAGTCATCGACCTGGATGAAAATGGAGAAAAGGTGTCTGAAAGCAACTATAGAGGTATGATCGGTTCCCTACTTTATTTAACTGCCTCTAGGCCTGACATTCAGTTAAGCGTAGGCATTTGTGCTAGGTTCCAATCTAGTCCAAGGCACTCACACTTAACTGCAGTCAAGCAAATTTTGAGATACCTGTCAGGTACTACTAATCTTGGCCTTTGGTACAAGAAGGGTACTTCTTCTGTGGTTGCAGGTTACTGTGATGCAGACTACGCAGGCGACAGAGTAGACCGGAGGAGCACAAGTGGATGTTGTGTATTCTTTGGAGATGCACTCATCACCTGAAGCTGCAGGAAGCAGAGCACAATTGCTTTATCCACAGCTGAAGCAGAATATGTAGCAGCAGCTGGATGTGTCTCTCAAATGCTATGGGTCAGGAACCAACTCATGGACTATCACCTAAGGTATGAAAAGATCCCAATCTTTTGTGATAATACTAGTGCAATAGCTCTAGCTAAGAACCCCATTCAACATTCTAGGTCTAAGCACATAGATATAAAACACCATTTCATAAGAGACCATGTGCAAAAAGGTGATATTGAGTTAAAATTTGTAAATACGGAAGATCAAGTGTCTAACATATTTACAAAGCCTTTAGCTGAAGATCGCTTCAACATGTTGAAGGATATGCTTAGCTTAAAACATTTTTGAAAAATTTCAAGGTTATATAAAAAAATAAAAAAAACGAAAAAAAAAATTATAAAAAAAAAAAAAAAAAAACTTTAAAAAAAACGAAAAAAAAAATCTAAAATTTTCAAAAAGTTAGCTATACCTCCCCAATGGTAGTATTGTATGTACTAGACTACTAGTTTGAGTACATGAGCTAGATAAAGCTAGGAAAGCAAAAATTTTAAGGTGAAGCTCATGGGAGGAGGAGAAGTGGCGCAGAGCTTACTAGAAAGTAAGGAGGAAGGGCGTCTTTGTAATTAAAAAGTCAACTAAGCTCTAGAGGGGTCAACTATTGCTAATTAGTTGATCAACTTAAAATTTTAGTGGACCCCACTCTATTATTTTCGTCCCATATATATTATTTAACAAAAATAATTTTTATTTTTGTTATTTAATTTTGCAAGATTCAAAAAGTAATGTTAATTTATTCATTAATTGTCTTGCAATAATTTAAAATATGAGAGCATCTTGGGAAATCTCATTAAATGTTAATATATCCTCATGGAGCCTTCCCATTGGTTGTGACACTCTAATTGCATATTCTCTCATTAAATGCTCAACTAATCTCACACTAATATTTTTTCTCTCAAATCTCTTAAAAAAAATTTTTCTTTCTCCTCTCACCCTCTCAAATTTCGCCCCCCCTCTCTCTCTAGCTAGCCTCCACTTTTTGTTTAGCCTCCACTCATATTTTCACCTAGGCTATGCTCATTATTTTTACCTAGCCTCTCTCTCTCACCTAGCCTCCACTCATATTTCCACCTAGCCTCTTCTCATATTTTCACCTAGCCTCCACTCATATTTTCCACCTAGCCTCTTCTCATATTTTCACCTAGCCTCCACTCATATCCTCTACCTAGCCTTCACTCATATTTTTCACCTAGCCTATGCTCATTTATCCACCTAGCCTCTTCTCATATTTTCTCCCTAGCCTCCACTCATATTTTCTACCTAGCCTCCTCTTCTATTTTCGCATAGCCCCTCTTCACCTAGCCTCTCATCACCTCACCACCTCATATAAGCCTATAGCCTCACCTCATCTCATCTCTATCACCTCCACCCTTCATAAAGCCTTCATCTTTACACCTAAAGCTTTCACCTTTACACCTTAAGTCTTCACCTTCACACATAAAGCCTTCACCTTTACCTTTTTCTAGATATAATCTCCATAAAAATCACACCTTTACATCTAAAGTTTTCATCTTTACATATAAAACATTTTTTTTTCTTCTCTTGGCCTCATACTCGAAATTCTTGGCCTTGCACCATAAATTTCGATTTTTTTCTCTCTCTCTTGTCCTCTCTAAACCTTGTGTCATATCCATGGGTTCCAAAGGCATAACAAGATCGGGTGAGACAAACATTGTTCTCAAGGATGTATACGAGGATCCAACAAAGCAAAAGAACTTTGAAGATAACTATCTTCTAAGAGCCATTGCCTATGGAAAAGTTTTGAAAAGAGAAGCACTTGACAGTGTGCAAAGTTTCAAGAACACATTACTTGCACAAGAAAATTGGATGGAGATGTTCATGGAAGAATCGGTGTGTTATCCTATGGCGGTTAGGAGTTTTTACTCTCAATTAAATTTTAATTCTAAAGAGGGTTACACATCATATGTTGGAAACACCAAGATTAAACTCTCCGAAAAGACCATTACTAAGGTGTTCAAAGTAAGAAGTAGTGGAGTGGAGATCACCTCTCAAAAGGATTGGTACAACACTTAACTCATTGAAGAACATGAGGTAGTTCAAGTTCTTACAAGAAGAAGTGATTTAACCTTACAAGAGGTTAAGTATCATCATCTCTCATTCTTGGCTCAACTCATGCTCCTTGTAATTCAATTTTGCATAATACCTAGGAGAGGTACAAACAACCTAATTAGTAGCATGGAGGAAATGTTGCTATATCACATGCTTGTAGGCTCTAGGATTAATTTTCCTAAGCTTATGATTGACTACATGTATTCCTCTGACAACAAGAAAGGTAACCTTCCATATGGTATGCTACTCACCAAGATATTTGAATTCAAGAAGGTGGAGCTAGAAAAGTTTGAATTTTTCTTCAACAAACATTCAATCACCTTCAACACTATTGATGCAATCAAGAAGAAAAGGAGTAAAGAAAATAAGAAGAAGCTAGTGGTTCCCCAAGAGAAAGTTGTCAACAAGGTAGTCAAAAGTACAAAGTCAACGGTTGTTGCAAAAAGTGTTGACCAAGGTGACAAGTCAACAAAGGTCACCAAGGGAGTGGTTAATGAAAAGAAAAGAAAAAGTGCTCCTAAGGATGACTACATTCAAAAGTGAAAAAAGTTACTCCACTCTATTGTTAAACAGGTAACTCTTCAAAGAACCGCCTCAAGGGCTACCTCTCAAAGTCACCCTTCACCCCCTCCTCATCATACATCACCTTCACATTCACCCCCACCTTCTCCTGAATTTCGTGATCCTCTACCACCTCCACCACTCTCTTCACAACTTCATAGCTCAAACTTAGAGGCACCTCCATTTACTCTTGAAGAAGTTTCAGATGATGGATTCATGTCTGAAGGAACAATCAACATGATGGTGGATGAATTGCAAGACTTTATGGATGCACCCAATGAGGATAACATGATGGAAGAAGATGAGAACCTTGAAGAACCCGAAAATGTGCAAGAGAATGCAGTTGAAGAGGAGCATGTGGCTCATGAAATTGCTCCACCTCCAAGGCAAGCAATTTTTTATCCTTCTCTAGAGGTCATTCAGCCATCATCACCACCTCCACAACCTCATCAAGACTTGGTTGCTTCATTTCACAACTTGGAAGTTCAAGGTTTGGGTTACTACCGGCAAAGATCAAGTTCATCTAATGCAAGCCCTAACACCAACACTCTTAGTGAAATTCGGGACCTACTCTTCCTAACACTTCAAGGCAATAGGCGCTACATGTGAAGACCACCCCTGTTTGGGTTGATTTTTTATGAAAACAAATGGAGAGAAAAAGTAGAAGAAAAGTACAAGAAGTAGTAGCTTCTAGTATGATCTTAGTAGTATAGGTGCATATACCTAGGGGGAGCAAGTAGCTTATTTTATCTTAATTATTTCTCTTTATGCATAACCTTAAGCATTTCTTTGTATTTTGCTATTGCATAAGTTAAATTACAAAAGTTAAATTCTACTATTTGCTTATCTCTCAATATTTTGATTATGCTACTATGAGAAATAATTCCTAAGTCCCCAAGACTTAAGAATAATTTTTCATAATAAGATCAAACAAAACTCTTATTCTACTTAAGATTGTTATCATCAAAAAGGGGGAGATTGTTAGCTCCAAGAACCCTACATTGTCATAAGATGTTTTGAATGATAAAAATCTTTAAGTATTGGATAAGAATTTTGCTTGTGAATACTAATGGTTTCATCAAGTGTTTCAGGAGGTTAACCTATGAGGTATTAAAAATATTAAGAAAACACTTGAAGCAAAAGAGCACCCAAGAGGCGCATAGCACAAGCTAAAGCTAGAGGCTCATTGCATAAGCTAAAGCTAGAGGCTCATAGCATAAGCTCAAAGCATCAAGGGAAGCTTCTTGCACCACAAGCAAGGTATAGGTGGAGCATAGCATAAGCTCAAGATACCAAGGGAAGCTTCTTGCACCACAAGCAAGCTAAAGGTGGAGCATAGCATAAGCTCAAAGCATCAAGGGAAGCTTCTTGCACCACAAGCAAGCTATAGGTGGAGCATAGCATAAGCTCAAGACACCAAGGGAAGCTTCTTGCAACACAAGCTACCTCTAAGTGGAGCAAAATACAAGCTCAACACATCTAGGAAGCTCAAGCAAGCTCAAGCTAGTAAGCAAAGCTACCTAGCAACCAAAGCTAATCACCTAGGCTTGGTGATAGTAGAACAAGCTAAGCACACCAAGGGAGCTCAAGCAAGATTAAGCTCAAGCAAGCTCAAGTAAGCATAGGCGCATGGAAGCATGAGCTCAAGCATTAAAGACAAGTTCAAAGTTTCCTTATTTGGAAGTGGACTTTGATGCCTATAAATACCCCATCATTTGACAAGAGCATCAAGAGAATCAATAACAAAAAAGCCGAAACTCTGTCAAAAATCCTAACAACTATTTGTACTCGAATTTATATACATTTAGATGAAAAGGGGTAATTTGTAAGGTTTTAGCTAAGAACAATTTGAATATCCTTTCATTTGCAAGTTAAGCTTTGAAGATCAAATAAGAACAAAACTTAGTTGCATCTAAGTTCTTATTTGATTCTTAGAATTACAAGAATCTCTTATATTCACTATTTGTACAAGTCCTTCTAGTTGTGAAGGCAGAAGTCCTTGAAGGTTCAAGGCAGGGTAGAAAGACCTTCAGTGTTGTAGGCAAGGAAGTCATCTCTAGGATGAGGTGCAGTTAGTCACTTTCGGTGTGAAGTGCAAGAAGTCCCCAGTGGTGTGCTGTTGCAGGAATTCCTTTAAGTCTTTGGAGGTGGTGATTAGTAAACTCTCAAGTGAAGCTTGAGGACTGGAGTAGGCATATTGCCGAACCAGTATAAAAACATATTGTGTGCACTCTCTCTACCTTTATCTTTTACATAGCATTTTTGCATAACATAGAGCACACACACTTGCACCTAACTTGATTAAAGTAACATAACTTAGCCACCTAGAGCCAAAGCTCAAAGGCTACATCAATTAACTTAATCTACAAGCACAAAGTGATTATAACGTAAGCAAGCCTTACACCTAAGGCTAAGCTAATTCAAAACTTAAGCTTGCATCATTCTCTAATCCGCTGCACTCTATAACTAGACAAGCTTATAGCTTGATCAGAATTGCAAGCTTCATGAAGCAAAGTTTTTAAGTAGACGTGATTCAACCCCCCTTCTCACGTCACAAGCACCGTCACCGGTATCCCCCCAAGTCATTGCTACGTTCCTCAGAGTTCCCTTCGCCGGCAGAGACGATTACCAGAGGCTCTCTGAGCGCCCCACTCCTGCGTTCTTGGATGCGGTAAAGGACGCTATCACATACCCAGGAGCGGAATGGGTCTTATCCAAGGAGAATCCTCCAGCAAGGTTGCGCATAGCTTCCTCCATGTTGACTATAGAGGCCCGCGCTTGGTTCCGGTTGGTCTGTTCATTCCTTCTGCCGACCGACCACTTCTCGGATGTCCTGATCAACCGGATGATCCTGGTATACTGCTTGCTCAAGGGGAAATCGGTCTGTGTGGGAACTCTAGTACGCAACACGATGAATAACGTCTGCCGAAAGGCAAGGAAGGACGTTCTCCCTTTTGCGTGCCTCATCATGCAGATATGCCGAGCTACATATGTGGAGGAGCTTCCCATCGATGACCTAGCAGTGAGGATGGACAAAGTAGAAGCGACCGCATTGGTCAAGGCGGATGTCCACCTCAACCCAAATCTCGACCCCCACTCCTGCCCCACTCAGAAAAGGGCAAAGAAGAGTTCAGAGCCGATTGATGCACTAGATATTGGGGGTAGCTCCCACATTCCACCACCGTCGCCATCATCACCTCCGACGGTGTCCGGGGACATCCTTTAGGCAATTGAGGATATGGGTACCCGTTTGAGGGAGGAGGGAGCAGCTTCAAATGCCGCACTCAAGAAGGAACTCAAGGTTCATGTCACTCAAATAGTGGCAAACTCAAAGAAGAGGATCATGAGAAAGCTGACTCAGATCTTCTCATGCCTGGGTGGCGGGAAGAAGGCGGCAGCAAAGGGCAAAGGGAAGAAGCCAGTAGAGGACTCGGAGGAGGAGGAATCGGATTGAGCGACCACACACACCTCTGTTTGTATTTCTTTTCATTTTCTTTTATTGTTGTCAATTGCTATTTTAGATTGTTCTCTTTGCATCGTGATTTATTTTGTTTAGTTTTTATTTTTCGGTATCATTGAGTTGGTTGTGAAGCATGCTTGATGTTTTGTTGGTTCCCTTTAGATTATTTTGATGATTTGGTTGATAGTTTGTGAGTTGCTTGATTAAAACACAAAGAGAATGCATACCATGAGCTTTTGTGTTGATTTTGGTGAATGCTTGTTTGACTTGAATTGAGTTTGTGGCATACCCTTGTAAGCTTTTGAGCTTTAATTGGTGGCACCATTACATGTCACCTATCTTTCTTGTGTGTACTTCTCATTTGTGCATGCTAGAACTTGCTTGAATTCTTGTTTGAAACATTGGATTGGTGCATTCATCTCTGGATATGACTGAGGCATTGTTTTTGTTTTAGCTACTAACCCATATAGCCACCCTTGTACATCACTCCATTGCTAGCCCCTTTGAGCCTTTAATCCTTTTCCTTGGTATCACCTTAACATCATAGCCTAATAAAGTGTAAAACAATTTCACATCCCGAACTTAGGCTTAGGAGAGCAAATTCACTTGTTCTTTGTGGTAGTTTATTTTGGGATTGGGATTTTAGTTTAAGTGTGGGGGAAGCATGTGGGCACGCTTTGATTTAAGTGTGTGGGAGGGAGGGGGGTAAGCTTAGTTATTTTTGGTTTTACTCATCTTTGTCTTTACTTTGTATATAATCATGTAAATGTCCTTGTTTAAAAACATAAAAAAATATATAAAAAAACAGCAAAAATATAAGTAAATAAATAAAAAAAATCGAGAAAAGAAAAAAAGAAATGAAAGTTAAGTGTCTTTTGGTTTGTGTTATTCGTTGGTGCTGTACATATTGGTGCTCTGTTTTCTTTTAAGTGTTTCGTTCAATAATAAAGGGGGGGTCATTTGGAAAATTGTGTTATCTTTTACTAGGTTCGGGTTATGGGATTTGCTTTGGGGTTGGGTAGAGTCATTTGCTCTCCGGCACCTAAGTTTTAGCTCTGCTAGCTTTGAATTTCCCCTGCCCTAAACCTGGCCACATCACAACCCTCCTAAGTCCTCTTGATCCTTGATGCATGTGATCTTTTATGTGGAGGAATGAGAATTCTTGCAAGCCTATGGTTATGCACGTCTACCGGCGGTGAGTGTGAAGTGACATAGCCCATACACGTTGGTGAGTTGTGTGATGATACACCTACATTTGAGTGGCTACTTGTTTGATTTTTGTCAATGATTAATTCACCTTGTACATGTTGGAAAATGGATTCTCTATCTTTCTCTCTTGCAATTCATGAACTTGAAACCAAACCTTGTTTTATCCTTTGGAAATTGGTTGCCTTTCGATTCATCAAGCATGTTTGTTGTTGGGCTAGACGCTTGTGTTTGTAGACTTAGGATTTCTTACATGAGGACATGCAAGTTGTTAAGTGTGGGGGTATTTGATAGGATGCGAAATTCTGAGCATTCTCTGTCCTTATATGTACATCCTGCATTCCTTAAGTGTCTTAATTATAGTTGTTTGCATTGTTATTGCATGTTTTGCATTTTGGTGGTTGATGTGGAATTTCATTACCTTTTGAGGCTTTGAATAGACTTTAGTCTTGTTATCTTTTGATGCACTTTTGGGTAGTGCTTTGGTATTTCAAGAACCTAAGTTGGAGCTACTTCAAGTCTCGGAAGCATCAGGAGCATCGGAGCTAAGGAGCGAGCAAACCGGAGAACCGGAGAAAGATGCAGCAAATTTCTGCATTTACTGCAACTGGTCGCTAGAGACCAGCATTATGCTTGCTTGGTCGTGATTACGTGGTTTTTACCAATATTTTATGCCCTTAATTTAGATGATTGTATGCAATTCTTTGCTCTATTTGGATGATAGGCGCATGAAAGCATGAGCTCAAGCATTAAAGACAAGTTCAAAGTTTCCTTATCTGGAAGTGGACTTTGATACCTATAAATACCCCATCATTTGACAAGAGCATCAAGAGAATCAAGAACAAAAAAGTCGAAACTCTGTCAAAAATCCTAACAACTCTTTGTACTCGAATTGATACATATTTAGATCAAAAGGGGTAATTTGTAAGGTTTTAGCTAAGAACAATTTGAATATCCTTGCAATTTCAAGTTAAGCTTTGAAGATCAAATAAGAGCAAAACTTAGTTGCATCTAAGTTCTTATTTGATTCTTAGAATCACAAGAATCTCTTCAATTCACTGTTTGTACAAGTCCTTCCAGTTGTGAAGGCAGAAGTCCTTGAAGGTTCAAGGCAGGGTAGAAAGACCTTCAGTGTTGAAGGCAAGGAAGTCATCTCTAGGCTGAGGTGCAGTCAGTCACTTCAAGTGTGAAGTGCAAGAAGTCCCTAGTGGTGTGCTGAGGCAGAAATCCTTCAAGTGTTTGGAGGTGGTGATTAGTAAACTCTCAAGTGAAGCTTGAGGACTGGAGTAGGCACATTGCCGAACCAGTATAAAAACGTACTGTGTGCACTCTCTCTACCTTAATCTTTGCATAGTAATTTCGCATATCACATAGTACACACACTTGCACCTAACTAAGTTAAAGCAACATAAGTTAGCCACATAGAGCCAAAGCTCAAAGGCTAGATAAATTAACTTAATCTACAATCACTAAGTTATCAAAACATAAGCAAGCCTTACACCTAAGGCTAAGCTATTCGAAGCCTAAACTTGCTACACTCACTAATCCGCTGCACTCTTTAACAAGACAAGTTTATAGCTTGATCAGACTTGCAAGTTTCAGGTAACAAAGTTTTTGAGTAGACGTGATTCAACCCCTCTTCTCACGTCACAAGCACCTTCAATTGGCATCAGAGCTCGGCCTTGGGGGTGAGCACTCTAACAAGTGTCAAGGAAAAGATCAAGGGACCTATGGCAACGAACAACGCATACATTGCTGATGGCACTTGAACAAGCAGACCACCAATGTTCCTTGGTGGCGACTATGGATATTGGAGGGATTGGATGACACTATTCATCCAATTCACTAGTCTGGATTTGTGGGACATTGTAGAAAATGGAGACAATCCAATTCTAACAGGGCCTAAACTCACATGGACAACTGCACAGAAGGAGCAGGTCCAGATGAACAAGAAAGCTAAGTACATACTCCTATGTGCTTTAACCAAAGAAGAATACAACCAGATAGTGTCTTGTGATCCAGTAAAGGAGATATGGGACAGACTTGAAGTACTGCATGAAGGCACCAGTCAGGTTAAGGAGACAAAGATATCTATGCTTGTACATAAGTATGAGTCCTTCAAAATGGAACAAGGTGAAAACATAGATGATCTAGTAGTCAGATTTCTAAATATAATAAATCAACTTAAAGTACTTGGGAAAACATATCCAACCTCAGATATGGCTATGAAAATCCTAAGAAGCCTGACTCCCAAATGGAGACCAAAAGTGACAGCTATTCAAGAGGCCAAGGACCTCAAGAAACTCTGTCTAGATGAACTCCTTGGGTCTCTAAAGACTCATGAGATAGAGTTAGCTGCAGAAGAAGAGTCAAGCTCCTCTAGACACCAAAAGACTTTGGCTCTCAAGAGCACCTCTGTCAGGAAACACAACAAAAACAAGGCTCTTAAGGTAATTGAAGAATCTGAAACAAAAGAAGAGTCAGAAGAGGACTTGGATGAAGAAGAGATGTCCATGCTTGTCAGGAAGATGACAAGAGCATGGAAGAATCGCTCCAAAAAGGGAAAAGACGCTCTAGCCATAAAGGAGAAGAAGGGAAAGAACAAGCTAGAAAATACCACTTGCTTTCAGTGTGGTGAAAAGGGACACTTCAAGAATGATTGTCCCAAGAACAAGCAGACCAAGAAGAAGTTCTTCAAAAAGAAAAAGGCCTTGGCTGCAACGTAGAGTGAGTCAGAGGCTGAAGACTCAGACTCAGAGGAAGAAATAGAGGAGGAAGCTAACCTCTACTTCATGGCCGATGCTCACACTGACTCTGACTCTAGTGATGAAGATACTGAGATAAATTTCGATATTCCCTCTCCTTCTTACCATGAGCTCTCTAATCTTTACGATGAGCTTTTGATGGATTCAAAGCAGCTCACAACTCATTTTTTGACCACTAAAAAGGCTTTAAAAAACTGTGGGTCAGAAAATGAGCTGTTAAAGTCTAAAAATGAGAAGCTTGAACAAGAACTCCAAGAGATGATAAATGATAATATCATTCTTGGTGAGTTATGCAAACAGCTTGAAACAGATGCTTCTGTGTTTGTGGAGAAGGCTGAGACTGCCATGTACCAAGCACAGAAGACAAACGTACTTCCCATCAAAGACTTAGAAAAAATGGTGAATGGAACCAAGATGCTGGACATGATGCTAGGTGGGCAAAAGCCATACTTAGATCACACAGGCCTTGGGTACACACCAGTGTTTCATGAAGACACTTTGTTACCACCAACAGATAGAGAGCCTATACCTACCTGTCTCTTTTGTTTTAAACATGGGCATAACAGAGAGAGATGTCCAATGCTCAAAAGAGGAACCACATCCAAAGCCAAGAGTGGCACAAGGAAAGGTACCTCCAAGAGAACTTGGAACCCTTAGCAGCCTAAGCCAAAGACTAGAAAGGCTAACACAAAAGGACCCAAGAAGGCATGGGTACCAAAAACACATTTTTCTGTGATTGCAGGTACATCATTGAGCTCAACACCACCACCTCAATGAGGAGTGGTATATCGCTAGTGGCTGATCTAGGCAATCCACACAAAGGTCATATGTGTGCAAGGAGATGCTAGCCACATAGAAGGACTCATCAAACCATTGTAAGCTCAAGAACCCAAATTCATCAAATCTAAAAGAAATATTCACAGAATTGGAGCCAGTATATGGACGTCCAAATGACCTTAACTAAGCTCGTGAGACAAAGAGAAGTTGTAGCTCTCGATCTTAGCTTTCCAACAAGCCAAAGATCACCTGATTCCGATATCTACAACTCAAGATATGACTGAAACAATGAGGTATGCCGCATAGAGAATACAAATCCGCGAAATTACATCAAAGAGCTAGTTGTTACTTCTAGAGTTGTGGTAAGCAACCAACTCTTGGCTTACCACCTAAGGTATGAAAAAATCCCAATCTTTTGTCATAATACTAGTGCAATAGCTCTAGCTAAGAACCCATTCAACATTCCAGGTCTAAGCACATAGATATAAAACACCATTTCATAAGAGACCATGTGCAAAAATGTGATATTGAGTTAAAATTTGTAAATACGGAAGATCAAGTGTTTGACATATTTACAAAGCCTTTAGCTTAAGATCGCTTCAATATGTTGAAGGATATGCTTAGCTTAAAACCTCTTTGAAAAATTTTAAGGTTATGAAAAATCTAAAATTTTCATGAAGTTAGCTATACCTCCCCAAATGGTAGTATTAGGTGCACTAGACTACTAGGTTGAGTACATGAGCTAGGAGAAGCAAGGAAATGAAAAATTTTAAGGTGAAGCTCATAAGAGGGAGAAAAGTAGCACATGACTTGCTAGAAAGTAAGGAGGAAGGGTCTCTTTGCAATTAAAAAGTCAACTAAGTTTTAGGGAGTCAACTATTGCTTATTAGTTGATCAATTTAAAATTCTAGTGGACCTCACTCAATAATTTGCGCCCCATATATATTATTTAACAAAAATAATTTTTATTTTTGTTATTTAATTTTGCAAGATTAAAAAAATTAATATTCATTTAATTATTAATTGTCTTGCAATAATATATGATATGAGAGCATCTTGGCAAATCTCATTTAATGTTAAGTTATCCTCATGGAGCCTTCCCATTGGTTGTGAACCTCTAATTGCATTTATCCTTCATTAAATGCTCAACCAATCACACACCAATCCTTATTTTCTCAAATCTCTTAAAATTCTTTTTTTTTTCTCTTCTCACCCTTACATATTTTTCACCTAGCCTCTTCTCATATTTTTTTCACCTAGCCTCTTCTCATATTCTCACCTAGCCTCCACTCATATTTTCCACCTAGCCTCTTCTTATATTTTTTTCACTTAGCCTCCACTCATATTTTCCACCTAGCCTATTCTCATATTTTTTTCACCTAGCCTCTTCTCATATATTCTACCTAGCCTCCACTCATATTTCCTACCTAGCCTCCACTCATTTTCTACCTAGCCTACTCTCATATTTTTTCACCTAGCCTATGCTCCTAATTTTCGCATAGCCTCCCTGATCACCTAGCCTCCACTTATATTCTCAACCTAAGCTCCACTCATATTTTTCACCTAGCCTCCACTCATATTTTCACCTTGCCTCCTCTCATTTTTTTTTAGCCTAGTCTCTCATCACCTCACCTCATAAAGCTTCCACCTTTTCTCATAAAACTCACACCTTTACACTAAAAGCTCTAGCCTTTATACATAAAGCCTTCACCTTTACCATTTTCTCACCTTCACCTTCATAAAACTCCAACCTTTACACCTAAAGCTCAAACCTTTACCTCTAAAGCCTTCACCTTTACATACAAAGCCATCACCTTTATACATAAAGCCTTCACCTTTACCTTTCTATAGCCCTCACCCTCAAAAAGCTCTCACATTTACACCTAAAGCTCTCACCTTTACACCTAAAGTTCTCACCTTTACCTCACCTCATGTTAAAAGATCACAAAGGTTGAAACTTTTTGGTGAATTCATGTTAAAACTTCACAATGGTTGAAACTTTTTTGGTGAATCCATGTTAAAAGGTTCATAAAGGCTGAAACTTTTTGTTTAAACCTTACCCAATAATCAAAAGATTGAAACTTTTTGTTCAATCAAGAAGGTTGCAAATATTTAGGGGGAGATTGATCAAGGTGAGAACCTTGAAGATTGAACAAGAAGTAGTAGCTTCTAGTATGATCTTAGTAGTATAGGTGCATACACCTAGGGGGAGCAAGTAGCTTATTTGATCTTAATTATTTCTCTTTATGCATAACCTTAAGCATTTCTTTGTATTTTGCTATTGCATAAATTAAATTACAAAAGTTAAATTCTACTATTTGCTTATCTCTCCATATTATGATTATGCTACTATGAGAAATAATTCCTAAGTCCCCAAGACTTAAGAATAATTTTTCGTAATAAGATCAAACAAAACTCTTATTCTACTTAAGATTGTTATCATCAAAAAGGGGGAGATTGTTAGCTCCAAGAACCCTACATTGTCATAAGATGTTTTGAATGATAAAAATCTCTAAGTGTTGGATAAGAATTTTGCTTGTGAATACTAATGGTTTCATCAAGTGTTTTAGGAGGTTAACCTATGAGGTATTAAAAATATTAAGAAAACACTTGAAGCAAAAGAGCATCTAAGAGGCGCATAACATAAGCTTAAGGAGCTAAGAGGCGCATAGCACAAGCTAAAGCTAGAGGCTCATAACATAAGCTCAAAGCATCAAGGGAAGCTTCTTGCACCACAAGCAAGCTATAGGTGTAGCATAGCATAAGCTCAAGACACCAAGGGAAGCTTCTTGCACCACAAGCAAGCTATAGGTGGCGCATAGCATAAGCTCAAGACACCAAGGGAAGCTTATTGCAACACAAGCAACCTCTAGGTGGAGCAAAATACAAGCTCAACACATCAAGGGAAGCTCAAGCTAGTAAGCAAAGCTACCTAGTAACCAAAGCTAATCACCTAGGCTTGGTGATAGTAAAACAAGCTAAGCACACCAAGGGATTTCAAGATTAAGCAAGCTCAAGCACAAGCAAGCTCAAGCAAGCATAGGCGCATGGAAGCTCAAGCAAGCATAGGCGCATGGAAGCATGAGCTCAAGCATTAAAGACAAGTTCAAAGTTTCCTTATTTAGAAGTGGACTTTGATGCCTATAAATACCTCATCATTTGACAAGAGCATCAAGAGAATCAAGAACAAAAAAGTCGAAACTCTGTCAAAAATCCTAACAACTCTTTGTACTCGAATTGATACATATTTAGATGAAAAGGGGTAATTTGTAAGGTTTTAGCTAAGAAAAATTTGAATATCCTTGCATTTGCAAGTTAAGCTTTGAAGATCAAATAAGAGAAAAACTTAGTTGCATCTAAGTTCTTATTTGATTCTTAGAATCACAAGAATCTCTTCAATTCACTGTTTGTACAAGTCCTTCCGGTTGTGAAGGCAAAAATCCTTGAAGATTCAAGGCAGGGTAGAAAGACCTTCTGTGTTGAAGGCAAGGAAGTCATCTCTAAGCTGAGGTGCAGTCAGTCACTTCAAGTGTGAAGTGCAAGAAGTCCCCAGTGGTGTGCTGAGGCAGAAATCCTTCAAGTGTTTGGAGGTGGTGATTAGTAAACTCTCAAGTGAAGCTTGAGGACTGGAGTAGGCACATTGTCGAACCAGTATAAAAACGTACTGTGTGCACTCTCTCTACCTTACTCTTTGCATAGTAATTTCGCATATCACATAGTACACACACTTGCACCTAACTAAGTTAAAGCAACATAAGTTAGCCACATAGAGCCAAAACTCAAAGGCTAGATAAATTAACTTAATCTACAATCACTAAGTTATCAAAACATAAGCAAGCCTTACACCTAAGGCTAAGCTATTCGAAACCTAAACTTGCTACACTCACTAATCCGCTGCACTCTTTAACAAGACAAGCTTATAGCTTGATCAGAATTGCAAGTTTCAGGTAACAAAGTTTTTGAGTAGACGTGATTCAACCCCCCTTCTCACGTCACAAGCACCTTAATTTATCAAGTACACCAGCTTGGATCCATGGAACATCATAGAGGATGGTGATTAGATTCCAACTGAGAGAGTAATAGATCCAAGTTTCGTGACTCCTGTAAGAACACTTACCATAGAAGGCCAAGTACCACCTGTCCAGCGGTACATGCCAAGACGCATTCCAGAATAAAGGTGGACTCCAGAGATAAAGGAAAAGATAAAATTCAACTTCAAAGATAAATATATTCTCCTTTATGCACTACCAAAGTAGAATATGATAGGATAGTGTCATGTGACACTGCACGTCAAATTTGACAGAGGTTACATAAGTTGCATGAAAGGACGTACCAAGTCAAGGAAACTAAAATTTCCATGCTGGTCCATAAGTATGAATCATTCACCTTGCAACCAGATGAAACCATTGACATCATGTCAATAAGATTCCTCCACATCATTAATCAACTTAAAGTGTTAGGTAAAACTTACTCAAATGCTGAAATAGTGAGGAAGATTATGAGAAGCCTCTCAGCAAAATGGTGTCCCAAGGTCACAACCATACAAGAGGCTAAGGACCTTAACCAAGTAGGTCTAGACATACTATTTGAATATCTGAGAACTCACAAAATTGAAATAGAAGGTTTACTTGAGGCCTCTACCTCAAAGCCTTAGAAGATGTTGGCCCTTAAGAGCTCATCCAGGTAGCCTTCTAAGGCTCTTAAGGTTTATGATTGTTCAAACTGAGAAGATGATTCTGAGCAAGAATTTGAAGATTATTATATCTCTATGCTCGTGAAGAAGATGAACCATGGAAGAACAAACCCATAAGGGGCAAAGCAGCTATGATCAAGAAGGACAAGAAAGGGAAGATAAAGGCTTCTGAAGCAACATGTTATGGTTATCGGAAGAAAGGACACTTCAAGTCCAATTGTCCCAAGAACAAAGTTGGGAAGAAGAAGTTCTTTCCCAAGAAAAAGAAGGTCATGGTTGCTACATGTGTAACACCATGATTTTTATTAAGTCCTAATCGAGGGAAATTAAGGGTAATTGACCTTGGTTAGAATTTAATTAAGTTTTGGTGGATAAGTTTCTTCTAGATAAACCATTATAAGTTATGTGAAATATATGTATATATATATGTGTTTAGTATATGACATGTGACTTATGTGTATATGTGTATATGTGTCCATTGTAGGTTATATGTTTATGATGTTTATGTATTGTTGATGAATTAATTGGTACGTGAATTTGACTTGAGATATGTGCTTTGGGAGACTATATGGATTATTGATGTATGTTACATGATTTATGTGTCAAGTATATGTTTTAAAGTTGTTTTAATCATGCATGAGGTTAGGTGGGTTATATGAGATGTTATATGTTATGTTATGTTATTTTATTTTATTTTCTTTATGTGCCTATATGTGTATTTTTATTTATGTTTAAATCTTAGTAAAGTTATATGAGCATTATAGTATTATTTGAAACGTTTTAGAGTGTTTTAGTAATTTTTAAGTGACGGTGGACCCCATGGTGTCTTGACCTAGCCACTTCATATATAAACACTAGTAACCCTCTCCACTTCAGAAAAACACTCTTCTCCTTCTTCTGAGCCGCCATAACCATTTTTCTCTCAAGAGCCCCCTAAGTCATTGATACTCCAAACCAAGAAACACCCATCAAACCTTACCCAATCCAGAAAATAAACTCATTCTTGATCCTTTCATCAAGTCGGAGCTTTCTACCGATTCCGTTTTTCCGTTAAGAGTCTCCGGCGTCACCGGAACTGTTCGTGGGGCTAGAGAGGGAGGTTTCCAACGAGAGCAACGTCGGAAAAGGGTTTCTCTTTGCATTTTCGTGATTGTCTTCAAGAGGTAGGGGTTAGGCATTCTATTTTCGTGCGTATTGATGATAATTTTATGAAATTGATGTGATGGTCATTTTTCCCATTAGGGTTCATGAAAGGGTTACTTTTTTGTGAAATTATTTCAAAGAGAAAACGTTTTTACCGATTAAAAGTGTTTCTTTGAGTTAAAGGTGTTTTGAGAAAAGTTTTTCATCAATTGGATGTTTAAAAATGGCTTTTTGGAGAAAAGAACCTTTGAAATCGCGAAGTTCAGTAACCAGGACGACGTGCGACTGCCCTAGCGGCCATAAACCACTCCAGCGGTGGCGCCGCCGTGCTGGGCCGCCCTAGCGGCAGAGCTCCCGCGCGTGGCCGCCCTTGCGGCTGCGAGCCGCTCCAGCGGCGGAGCTTCTGTGCGAGACTGCTCCAGTGGCCGTGGACCGCCCTAGCGCTGGTCCTACGCTGTCTCTCACTCCTTTTACGAAAATTGACATGTTTTGGCCCTTTTATATTCCCTAATGCATTATATGACTTGTATATTGAAATATATAATTATCGTATGGAATATATATGTTGTATTGAGTGTATGTATTGTTTTTATGACGAGTTAAGTTGTTTATGTGATTATAAGATGTATATTATGATTAATGATGAGATGTATATGATGAATGATTATATGATTATATGATGTATATGATGATTAATGATGACATGTATATGATCAATGATTATATGATGTATATGATTATATGAATATATGTTATATAAAGAGATTAATGTGTAAAGTGAAAAGAAAGTTAAGACACACAGAGTAGCCTATCCGTTCGTGATGAATGTTACAGGGGGCTAGCAACCTCGGTTGTAACGACTCACTAGCGGAAGGTGAATTACCCCCTCTACCCATATGTAAAGGATGAGCTCATACCTAGGGTCAGCGATGCGGAGGTTACAGGAGGGTGGGCAGGCCAAAACACAGTATATGTTCAGAAGCACCAAAAGGGCGTGCTTTAAGTTATGTAAAAGATCTACAGGCACTAAAAGGGCGTGCTCTAAGCAAGATAGACCCACAGGCATACAAAGTATGCTTAAAAGACTCAAGATAATTAAGCAAAAGATATAATTTATTATCACAGACAAAGAATGTTACTTTATGCTATATATTTGATTGTATGATAGTTGGGCACATAGTACACTACACACAAGGTATTATTTATGTCATGTATGTATGTTAAGTTAAAAGGAACAAGACACACTTAGGTAGTCGATTCGGGAAAAGATTGTTTTGGAACTTATAATTGAATTGAACTCATTCATCCTCGCCTATTTCTTAATTAAACTCGGAACGACTCCCCTACTGAGTTACTTTCAAGTACTCACCCTATCTCTTTTTAGTGTATCACGCAACCTTGGATGCGGAGACTCCCGGTAGACGTGAAGATGGACGCGGTTAGAGCTTCCGCTGTTTTACACGCTTTTCCCTTATATTTATGTTGCTTACCTTTAGTTCAGGTCGGACCATTGCTAGCCGGCGATAATTATATTAGTAATATGATATATTAAATAATTGTTATGATTCATGTATTTGGGAAATATTTGTGATGTATGTCTTTAGTTAGAGCTGTAATGCATGTATATATATATATATATATATATATATATATATATATATATATATATATTATATAGATATATTGTGTATGGTTATATATAGCGTTTATATATTGACGATTGCCCCTATTTTCACGATATTGTATTTTCGAAAATAAATTCCCATGTATTTTCCGCGTATATTATTTTTTTAAATAAAGATAAAGCTATGGAATCATGGAGTGACTTAAGCATTAAGGGCTAACTATTAGGGGGTTACAACATGGAGTGACTCAGAAAAAGAAGCTCATGATTCCCAAGAAGAAGATGAAGCTAATGTTTGCTTCATGGCTAATGAGGAATTCCTACTGGAAACAGAATCATAATCAGACAAAACTGAAGAGCTAACTAATTCTTCCCCTGAGTACTCATATGAGGAACTCTCATAACTCTACGAGGATCTTTTGAGTGATTCCAAGGGCTTAGCTCAACATTTTCTAAGTTATAATTTAAAACTTAGAAATTGAAAACGCTAAGCTAATCCGAGAGGTGAAGAGACTAGAGCTTGAAAGAGATGATTTCAAAGAAAGAAACATCAAAATCTATGAAATCTATCAAGCTGTAGAAGATATGGCTTCTGTAATTGTTGAAAAAGCTAAGAAAGCAATGCTAGAGTTACAAAAGACAAATGAACTTCTCACCTCTGATCTAGTAAAGATGGTCAATGGGGGTAAGATGCTTGATCTTATGCTTGGAGGAAAAAGGCCCTACAATCCTCGGTTACTACCTCACAATCGTTAAGTGTTCAAACGGTGAAAGTAACCGAGAGACCTATGAGTCTAACATTTGTATTGGTTAGGGACAATTTTACTATTTATTTTGGTTAGGGACCTATGTGTCCACGAAAAAAATGGATAGGGACCTATTTGTCCTTTACTCTTATTTTTATTAATGCGACCTATGTATGCACAAGACACTTATTTTTATATTGTAACATTTTGCGAAAATTTTACTCCCACTTATTTTCCGCATATGTTATTTTAAAAAGAAACAAGCTATGAAATCAGGACGTGAACCTTAATAATTTGCCTAGGATGACTTAAGAATTAAGTGCTAATTACTTGGGGTTATACTCACGGATTCTCAACCCCCAGAACTCCACAACAAAATGGAGTTGCTGAGAGAAAAAATTGATGCCTTCAGGAAATGGCTAGAATAGTGCTCTTAGATAGTGGGCTTTCAAAAGGTTTCTGGACTGAGACTGTAAGTACCTCATGCTCTATATATTCAAAATAGAGTTTTTCTCAGACCCATTCTCAAGAAAACTCCTTATGAGATTTGGAAAAATAAAACACCAAACATATCTTATTTCCTTATATTTGGTTCATCGTGTTTTATCTTTAACACACGAGACAAGCTTTCTAAGTTTGATCCTAAGTTTGATGATGGAGTATTCCTGTGATATTCTTCTGTTTCTATAGCTTACAGGGTTTATAACAAGGGAAGAAAGATTGTTGAAGAGACCATCCATATAAAATTCAAGGAGCTGAGAAGGGACATTCCTCAGAACATGGATGACTTAGAAGGAGAGTTTGAGAAACTCAACACCTCTTGTAAGCTACCCAAGGCAATAATCTCAAATGGTGAAGATGATGATTTCCCAAAAATGAAGAAATCACCAAAATCCAAGGGATCCTCTGAGAAGGTCATTGTAGCTCCAAAATCCATAAGCCCAACGATGTTAGGAGCAAGAATGCTGAGTTTCTCAGAAGAAGAAACTCATCATAACTTAGAAGGAGAACCGTCTGAGAAACCTTCTCATACTCCTGTCTCTAAAGGCTACAAGGGGACAAGAGATCTAAGGATCATTACTCAAAATGAAGTCATTGGTGACTTTCATCAAGGAGTAAGGACCAGAAGCAATATCTGTAACTATGTTCTGGTTTCTGAGTTAGAACCAGAGTCCATAGAAAAGGCATTGGAGGATCCAAGTTGGGTAATGGCGATGAAAGAAGAGCTTGACCAATTTTGAGAAGAATCAAGTTTGGATTCTCACTCAAAAACCATAAGGAGAATCAGTCATTGGTACTAAGTGGGTCTTCAAAAACAAACTTGATGAGAAGGGTCAAGCGGTGAGGAACAAAGCGCGATTAGTGGCTCAAGGCTACAACCAGCAAGAAAGAATCGACTACGACGAGACATTTGCTCCAGCGGAAAGGCTTGAAGCAATCAGAATGTTGTTGGCATTTGCAGTTCTCAATGGCTTCAAGCTGTATCAAATGGACGTGAAGTCAGACTTCCTAAATGTGTTCCTTTCTGAGGAGGTCTACGTAAAACAACCTCCTGGGTTTGTAAGTAATTCTCACCCATAATACGTTTTTAAGCTTACAAAGGAACTTTATGATCTTAAACAAGCTCCTAGAACTTGGTATGATAGATTGAGTTCCTTTTTGCTTAAAAACGGATTCACTCATGGTAAGGTTGACACAACATTATTCACCCTTTTTGAGTCATTTGATTTTCTTATTGTACAAATTTATGTTGATGACATTATATTTGGGGCTACTAATGAAAGACTCTGTAATTAGTTCTCTAAGTTGATGCAAGATGAATTTGAGATGAGCTTGATAAGAGAACTTAAGTTCTTTATAGGATATCAAATCAAGCAAAAGAGGGAAGGAAAATAAATCCATCAAGAGAAGTATACAAAGGATCTTCTGATAAAGTTCCTCATGGACCAAGCAAAGCCCATGAGTACTCCCATGCACCCTTCTCAGATCATGGATCTTGATGAAGATGGGGAGAAGGTCTAAAAAATCACATATAGAGGTATGATAGGCTCACTTCTCTATCTTACAGCTTCTAGGCCAGATATTCAACTTAGTGTAGGTATCAGTGATAGATTTCAATCTAATCCTAGGCAATCACATTTACTAGCTATTAAAAGAATTCTATGATATTTAGTTAGTACTACTAATCTCGGTCTATGGTACGAGAAAGGTACTTCCTCTGATGTTGTAGGTTATTGTGATGCTGATTATGCTGGATATAGGATTGATTAAAAGATTACAAGTGGGTGTTGTTGTTTCTTTGGAGAATGTTTAATTACATGGTCTTGTAAGAAACAAAACACAATCACACTCTTAACGGCTAAAGCTGAGTATGTCTCAACAGCCAATTGAGGGACTCATATGTTGTGGATAAGAAACTAGCTTCGTGATTATCACCTAAGGCATGAAACGATTCTTATTTATTGTGATAAAACTAGTGTCATTAACTTAGCTAAGAATCCAATTCAACACTCACATTTTAAACACGTTGATATTAAACATCATTTCATACGTGATCATGTGCAAAAAGGTGATATTGAGTTATGGTATGTGAACACTGAGGATCAAGTATCTTATATATTCATGAAACCTCTCGTTGAAGATCGATTTAATGTGTTCAAAGAGCTTCTTAATCTAGGAAGTTTCTAAGAATATTGTTTCTGAGTTTTATATATTTACTTTCTTAAAAACTCCCCTAGTCTAAGCCTAGGATCTGAGACAAATTCCTAGTTAGGTTCTAAGAGCTAGCACATCTAAGAATGGATTAGGAGAAGAATGAAAGTCAAGGTATGTTTAGATGAGAAACATTTCATACGTTAGAAGTAACCTCTGAGAAAAAAAGTTTCTCTTAGAAGGGAGCCCTTCTCAGAAAGTACCTCTTCTGAGTATTACTCTCAGAAGGTACATCTTTCTCAGAAGGTGTTAGTAAATCAGAAGGCAAAAGCTACGAAGTTATTGTAACAGTAATATTGCTTCTAACGACTAGTTCTGTAAATGCTTATAAATACACATAGCGGTTAAAATTATGAGTTACTTTGCTTTCTAACCTTGCAAAATTGCTGTCAAAATCTCTCATGTCCCTACCTTCAGAAATCATCTATCTCTCTTTTCTCTCTCCCCCTCTCTCTCTCTCTCTCTTCACAAACTCTCTTAGAATCTCTACCTTCAATCTCCTAAACACCCTTCTTCTCACACATACACTAAAATGGCCAATATTAAGGGAACAAAAAGAAGCTCCCTTAGTTAGATTATAGACACCAATATATTCTCAGACGATGATCTTCAGAGGAAATTCGAGAGGGATTTCCTCAATCATTCCATTGCTTATGGGCGAGTTCTTTCTTTCACCACCTACAATCAAGTAGACATTCTTCAAGACTTCCTCAATGTCCAGACCGGTTGGGTCAGGATGCTCTCACATGAGGACGTCTACTACCCCAATGTTGTCAGAGGATTTTTCTCGCAAGTACGTTTTGAAACCAATAGAGGGGTAGTGAGCTTAGTTGGGGGAGATAACATCCACTTCACAATTGCTGATATCAACCGGATCATGGGTCTTCAGGATGAAGGTGTTGTGATAGCTGATGATAAAGACTGGTATTTGCTTGAGAAGGTGGCTGCAGAAGTAGTGAAGGTCTTGACTTGAAGGACAAGTCTTTCCCTGAGTAGGATTAAGACCAACAACTTAACATTGGGGGCAAGAATGATCTTCTCTATTGTACAACACTCCTTGCTTCCAACGTTAGGAGGGTTGGGGGACATCATAGTGATGCATGTGATGCTCCTGTATCACCTAATGACGAAGAAAAAGGTGAATTTCAAGAGAATGATGGTGAATTACATCATTCACCAAGCCAATCCGAAGAGGAAACAGGCAAGTCTTCCCTACGGGAGCCTTCTGACTAGGATCTTGGAGCATATTGGATTCCTGTTGGAAAGGTATGAATACTTGTATCCTAACTACAAGTTCTCAATCACTACCTTACAATCCTTCAAGTAGTTCTGTCTAAGTCATCTACAGAAGGAGAAGGAAGCTGCTCAGAAGGAGGAGGAAGTCGCTACAGAGAACATGCCCTCTGAGATTTAGAAGGGCAAGGATGAACATGACAAGTGAGAGTTCTTTTTTATTGAGCTTTGAGAATAATGTATAAATGTGGCCTATTTTGGACTATTGCTAGTGTTGCTTATATTATGTTGTATACCTCACAAAATTGTTTTCATTTACAATTTGTGTTCTTGTGTTCTTTTTCACTATCTTTCTTCTCTCAAGGTTTTTGTTTTTCAATTCTTCCATAAGAGGGGCAAAACTTTGCTACTCAAGTGTACCAAGAACAAGAGTGTGAACTTTGTTCTTGATGAACCATGTATAATCTTATTAAATTTCCGTCAAGTGTAACATCCAAAAACTACTAGCCAAAATACACAGATTTTTTTTCGATGAATCAAGAAATAAGCTCGGAATAGAAATGTACGAACGATGAATAACAGGGGAATAATAAAACTGAAATATCAATAAGATAAAAAGGGTGGGAATCCAAAACTCCCAACATAGTCAATAACGATAAGTATATAGACGAAGAAATACAACTGAAAGAAAATAGCATAGTAGTGATCGAAAATACAAGACCCAAAAAGAAATGATGATAAATTGAAATAAAATAAACACTCTCTCAGCTGCTGGATAATGGTCTCGTACTCACATCGTCCTCAGGGTCCTCTTCCTCCTACTCCATGGACTCGAACGTCACCACTTACTTAGGCTCGCTTGGATCGTCGGACTCCCAATCACCCGGGATATAATCAGGTACAACCTCATCAAGATCGATCCACATGAATGGATTCTCCAAGATGTTATCCTCAGGAAACACGGGTTCCTCGGGAGCTGGTGCGGGCTCTGGCTCGGGAACAGGATGAACCGGGAACTCAAGCCAAACCGGCAGTGGCGGGTGGTCCTCGACATGTTGCGGCTGCACTAGCTCGATCGACTCATGGGCGGGGTCCCAATAATGGAGGTCGGTAGCGTAGAAACCAAAGGAAGATGGTATGGTCGATATAATATAGACGAATCATGTAGCTAGAGTGTGTCTAACTACCGCGAGATCACGAACGAGTGGTGGTGGTTGTGCCTGGTCCATCACATAGAATAGGGGCATAAGAAAGAGATGGGATGGGAAAAGATTTCTCAATGAGCCATCATACGATACCCGAGTTTGGTACTGCTTATGCCAATTCTAGTTATTCAAGGCAATGTTCCCCTTTTATGAAAAACATAAGTTATTTAGAAAAGGTAGAGACTTGTTACTTTGAACAGTCAAACATCCTACTTGCCCGGACTAAGGGTTCCTATGGTGTCTTTCTAAGTTATCGCGTATCTCTACAAAAGTTCTATCAAACGTCGTGTCCTTAGAATCCTCCTTAGGTCGTATTAATAAGGTTTCCTAGGCCACTCCATAAGCTTAGAACCTCTTCGTCTGCAAGGAACTAGGGATTAGCCGTTTTTCACTTTCATGAGCATACACTTACATCATCATCATCGGGAACACCCCGGAATATAATCATAATCATCTTTGGGAACACCCCGGAATATAATCAAACAAGCACTTCTATTATCCTTATCCCAACCCTATATCTCCATACTCCATCTCCAAACGCATCACATAAGTAATGCCAGCACATACATTTCATATCATTTCTCAATCATGAATCATCATATCATATCATCATTGATCATCATTCATCTCATCACAACCATTCAACATCATTCATACATACTCAATATTCCAAGTCCATTCAATCAATCACATCAACCATACATGAAACTTAACTAACTCTCTCCCATTTCTCCTTACATGTCTTATGAAATGTTTTCAACTTAAGATCTTACCTAAAGTCTTATGGAATAATGTCATCATTATTATTATCCTTATTATATTTAATTAATTCTTAAATAATTATTTATTTTTATTAAGTAACTATTTATTTCTTTTCTAATTATCTTTTAGAGTAAACTCCCAAGTTTGTCCCTGACAATTTCGCAGTGGACAAGGTAGTCCCTGACATTGAGAAATTGACAAGTTAGTCCCTGACAATTTCAATTTTCGGACAACCGTTAGTCCCTAAACGGCTTCCGTTATTTCGAGGGACCAATATGGCTTATTTATTAATTGTTAGGGACTAATAAAAGAAATTTAATAAAATGAATCCTATAAATTATTATATGAATATTGACTCATATTCATTCTAATTATGTATTAATTCCAAGCTACATATAACTACTCTGGTAAATATTAAGTCTCTATTTGGATTTATTACTATCAAAAAGTAAATATGTTGGACAATTTTCCAATCGAAGAAGTAACAATATTTTAGTATGTTCAGTGTATATGAATTTAATTAAGTTTTCCTAGATGTATATCATAAACTATATACATTTAGGATTCCATTTAGGAAAACTTAATTAAATTCATATACACTGAACATACTAAAATATTGTTACTTCTTCGATTGGAAAATTGTCCAACATATTTGCTTTTTGATAGTAATACATCCAAATAGAGACTTAATATTTACCGGAGTAGTTATATATAGCTTGGAATTAATACATAATTAGAATGAATATGAGTCAATGTCCATATCATAATTTATAGGATTCATTTTATTAAATTTCTTTTATAGTCCCTAACAATTAATAAATAAGTCATATTGGTCCCTCGAAATAACGGAAACCGTTTAGGGACTAACGGTTGTCCGAAAATTGAAATTGTCAGGGACGTACTAACTTGTCAATTTCTCAATGTCAAGGACTACCTTGTCTACCGCAAAAATTGTCAGGGACCAACTTGGGGATTTACTCTATCTTTTATTATCTTTATATCATTAAACTAGTTATTCGGGAATCATATTTTTACTTTGATAAAATAAATCTTATAAAATATTCCTACTTTTAAATCTTACATTTTATGATACCATAAACCTTCTTAGAACTACTCTTGCTTCATTATCTTAGTATCTTTTATTCTTCTATTTCCAAAGGTCTTACTTATTATTACTCTTTTATGAAAATCTTAATTCTTTTATACATTATTATATCTCCTAATAATATATTATTTACTTCAAAATATTTCTAATATTACTAATTATATCATAGTTCATTTGGCCATCATAGTTTGGTTTAGGAAAAATTACCCAAAACTTCCTATATTAATTACTACTCATTTTAAACTATTTTTACTATTACAAATCAAGTTTTGAAACATTTTTAAGTTAGTTTTTAATTCTAGACAAACTTGAAAAATGTCTTAAATAATACTTATAAGTCATATAAAAAGCTCCTAATTATTTTAAAATATATTTTATTATATTAGAATACATTCTAGTGATTATTTTCATAAAATTATGCACTTTTAAAGTTTTTTCTTAAATATTTAATTTATTTAACTAAATCTTACTATTTCATAAAACCATCTTTACTTACAACAAAAGATTAGATTTACTACAACACTTTTGAAGTTACTTTTCTTGATACTAGTAGGTACAATAACACAACACTTTTATACATCAAGATCTCTCATTTTTATCCTTGATATAGGGTTTGAATAAAATATTAAATCTTTTTTATCTTGTATTTTCCATGAACCATCACCTTTTATATTTTAGCCTTAGGGTTTCACACTTTGTTTAGTATCATCAATGAAATTAAACTTTATCAACTCACTTCTCTTCCTCCTTGGTCGCGGGCCTACATCATACACATGTATCAAAAATATGTGTTTTACTTGTTTCACTATTTCCATGCAAAATATCATCATCACAACTCAAGATTCAAACTTTCAACCTTCATAACACATAACCAACACAAACACATTTTTTAATCAGTGAAAATTTTAGAAAATACCATGAAGACTTCAAAAATATCATTTTAAGTCAAAGAAAAGATTTTCACCGAACATTTTCATCCAAAAATATTTTTATTCAAGAAATGAACTTTAGGGTGGATGACTCACCAAAATGAGAGGCTAAAGTTGATGGCTTTTTGGTGATGAAGGTGTGAGGGCTTGCTCCTATCTCCTTATGGTCGAGATCGTGGATCTAGGATGCCTAGGATTTCTTTGCTCAAAATGTTGATGTAGGCTCTTTAGTGTTGATGGAGATTGAGTGACAAAAATGGAAGCTTTTGAAAATGAAATGATGGAGGTTATGGGGGAGGTATGGTCGCGGGTATGAGGGGTTTTGGGGGGTGAGGTTGGTGTTTGAATGTGTAAGAAAAATAAGGGTGAGTGTGTGTGTGTCTATGGCCGAATATGTGGAGGGATTTGAGAGAATTTCTTGAGAATTCTCTAGAGAAAATTTGGCATTATCTTGACATAGCCTTGAGGGAGAGTTTGTGTATGAAATGTAAGGGTTAAAGCTCATATTTATAGAGGGAGGGATGGCCTTGGCCAAATTCTTGCTAGGAGGGGAGGGGTTGGAGTGATCTTGGCCTTAGGATGGTGATCCATGGTGCAAGGTGATTAGCCAATGCATGTAGGATTAACACCATAATTAATTAGAGTTAATGAAGGCTTGCTTTATTGACACTTGGCACACATGTGTCTCATAAAGCAAGTGACCTAGAGTTAATTATGCTTGGATGTGTCTAACTTGGTCTCCAAGCATAGTACATTGCTATGAGGGCCAAATTAGGGTTAGGTTTTGTTCAATTTTGCTTCTAGGTTAAATTATTTAGCTCATGTAAGAATGAGGTGCCACTTGACATCTCATTTGTTGAAAGAGGTTTGATAATCGGTGGAATATCCTAGGGTATTTGTGAAAATAAATTTTGGTAGAGAATTTTAATCTAAATGGAGCAATATGATTGGTGGATCATAGAAAGATGAGTCATGAATCCTATTCTTAAATAAAACATTCTTTTTGCATGAGAATAAAATCTAGCATGATTGCATGGAGTGTGTATATAGTAACGCTATGTGTCATGCATCCACACGTAAAAAGATGAAATTTTTACATGAAAAATTAAATCATAAAATAATTCATGGATATATACTCAAGCAAATTTTTGCATCATCAATAAATTATTAAAATCATCAAATATAATAATTAATTTAATTATTAATTATTCAAGTATCTATACGTATATACTAGGATTTTGAGATAGTTACATCAAGGTCATCATTCCACCTTTGGGTAACAAATCCCTAAAGTCGGTGGTTGTACAATTCCTGATAATAACTTATTCTAATTTATCTTCCATTTTATTTATCCATTAATTCTTGCTAAAATATTATTTCCAAAACCTTTTATGCCAACATATGTAACCCTTTGCTTCAATAATACACTTATGTAAACATTACATATATAAGTTAAATCTTGCAATGAATTAACTCACTTTAGAAATATAGTAGTATTAGTTGATATAAATTGAATCTCAGCCTTTGCGTTTTTTCCCAGCTGCATGCCCTCCCCCACTTGCTCTGTACCATGAAGGATCATGCCCTCGATTTGCTGTTGCTTCACCATAGTCTTCAAGGTTTATCATCAATGACCTCCTCACAATGCTAGAAGCAGCTTCATTATGATGATCTATATGATACAAGAATAATATATCCCACACTTAACATATGTTTATGATTAATTATGAAAAAAAATACTATATATGCATAATCTTATCACAACTTTAATTTTCTTTTGAAATAATCAATATCAATTTATTAACTAACTAGAGTGTCATAGTTGAAGTATCATATATGCACGACTTTTTAAACATTTTTATTTAAAATGATTTTCATCAATGTTTTTATTATCTTAAAACTTAAAGTATTAAAAAAAGTAAAAATTGTTTACCATAAAATTTTAAAAAAAATTGTTAAATGAAAATCAAATATTTCATTGAGAATTTAAAAACATACAAATATTTATTTTTAAATAATTAAAATACATAATATAAATTATATTTTATTTCTTACCGTCTATATTCAAAGGGTGTATATATTAATAGAATTCATTAATTAAATTATAAATAATTGAATCCACACGATATTCAATATTATGTTTTGTCACCTGGCAACAAGACATTATTTATATTTTATATAACTTAGAAATGAGAGAGATGCTCGGGTTGTTGAAATACGAAGCCGGGCCAGTTGTTGAGACAACATAATTTTTTTTTAAAAAAAAAATTGCTCTTTCTGTCATTTAACATTTAAATTTTATGTTTGATTATTTGTCGGTTAAATAGTTATTCCCCGTTTTCCCATAATCTATACTATATATATATAAAAGAGAATTGTAAAAAATAACTATTTTTTTTTGTGTTCACACTCATTTGGATAG
Organism: Aeschynomene evenia; assembly: GCA_013621005.1. Lineage (NCBI taxonomy): Eukaryota > Viridiplantae > Streptophyta > Magnoliopsida > Fabales > Fabaceae > Aeschynomene > Aeschynomene evenia. Next base: position 16,286,886 of record CM024263.1, on the reverse strand, counting down.
CTATTTTTGTAATTTTAAAAAATTAAAATTAAAAAAATACAAAAATGAAATAAATATAAAAGATAAAATCACTCTATTTCTATTGTCAGTTTTTTACTATTTATTTTATTTTTTCTTCATCTTTATAGAAAATTTAAAAAATAAATAATATAACCCGACAAAAAAATAAAAAATGCAGCTTGGCAGGCCGACAAGACGCTAGTTTAAATAAAGTAGCTAAATTATGGAAATGGTATAACAAAACTTTTTTTCTTGCACAATTCATCTATTGATTTGTATGACTTTTTCATTAATAGATAGTTAAGTAGTTAAAGATTTTTACTTATATGTCAATTCATGATTGGATGTCTATATATAATTATTTTACACTGAACAATGGATTGGAATATAATTAAACTCAAGAAGTAGTAAACCCGAAGAAATTTCTTCTTTTTTATATTGTTTTTTTTTTCCCTTTCCTTACAAACCATATATCGACAAAGTTAATCAGGTTATTTTCTAATTACAATATTTCAAATCTAGGGGAAATGAAGTATAGATTTGGTTGTGGTGAATCCAGAAATTTCATTTTTAAGGGGAATCAACAGGAATGAAGCTATACGTTTTCTATCGTACGAATATATATATATATAGGGACATGATAAGTGATGAACATGATATAACGGTCGATTACTTATTTTTTATATTTTATTTTTATTTATTAATTTTTTATTTAAGTCCTTTCTCAAAGTGAAGTAGAAGTTTAACTTTCATTGGTTTGTTTGGTTGGAATGAAATAGAAAAGAGTAATATTGAAGAGAAGTTAATTTTTTTTATTTAAATGAAAAGAAATTGAAAAAAAAGAAATATTTATTAATACTAAATTGCAATTTTAACTTTAAAAATAACATGTATATTAAAAAATTATTATATAATTATTAAGAATAAACGTAGTTTTTTAACAATATAATAAATTTATTAGAATAAAAATATTAAATAAATGAAATATTATCATAGTCTTAAATAAAAAAGGCTGCAAGAATAAAAAATATATAAGGGAAAGAAATAAGAATTGTTAAATTTCTCTTCTATTTTACTCCATTTTTTGGAGGAGTGATGCTAAATGCATAATAAAAAATCAGTTAATAAATGAGATTTTAGGCCACAATCACTCAGTCCATTACAATTTCAATGATTATTTGGGCTCAAATCAAAACCAAAATAGGCCTATTGTTTATATTGGCTGATTTTTCATTGTGTAAATAACATTAATGTTTTTGGAGAGAAATCTATTTAGAGCATGTCTAGAGGCACAACAAAAAACCAGCAAAAAGAGCCAACAAATAGGAATTTGGGCCACAATCACCTAGTCCATTAAAAATATACTCATGATTAAAAATGCTATTTGGGCCATAAAGTGTTAAATATACTTTATTGGCTGTTTTGGCTGGTTTTTTGTTGTGCCCTAAGCATTTATGATCTATTTATATAGGCTAACACTTGTCTCTCATTTTTCTTCTATTTTTCTTCTATATTTCTCTTCAATCAAATAAGTGAAATTCTTTTATTTTCTTCTCACTTCTTTTTCCCTCCTAAATTCCTTTAGTTTGGTCCTTCTCTTATTTTCTTTCATTTAGTTTGGTCCTTCTCTTCGATCGATTTGCATTTCAAATAATGTTCCAATCAGACTTTCCTTCAAATTAATTAACAACTAAAGAAATAGTGGGTCTCTCTCTATATATATTATATCACCTAATACATATATGTTTATGAAGGCAAAGATAGATAGAAAATAATTAAGGTGAAAAGAAAGGGAAACTCACTTGAGAATAAAACAGTGTTTCGAGCATTTGCATAGCATAGTAGCGAGAAAGCTAGCAGAATAAAGAAGGAGAAGCACAAGCCATTCCGTGCTCCAAATACCATTTCTCTTCTCTCTCTCTCTATATATATCTTCTTATTATATTAGGGCAATTATAAGACAACATATAGAGGTAGCTAGTATTTATAGAGGAGAGGAACGTGGTTAAGGTCTTTCTTCATAGGTCGTTTGGAGTAATGAAAGGATGAAGTGGAATTGAATTAAATTCTAATAAAAATTGATTTCAATTCTTATATTAGATATAAATTAAATCAGTATGGTATCTAATTGAACTCATTATTTTAAATTAAAAAATGTTTGATGTACAATCGTAATACATCAAACTAATATCCAACGTGTGCTATTTTGTCATACGTAATGTGTGCTATACGTAATGTGTTATACGTATAGCACACATTACCACACATTATCTATGATAAATAGCACATGTTAGATGCTAATTAGATGTATTTATGTGGTATATCAAACATTTCTGTTTTAAATTTTATAATCTTAATCAATAATAAAATAAACCACATTTAACCTTAAATCTATTGATCAAGTGTGAATTGTTAATTATAAATCTTACATCTTACTTTGATATATATTTGGCTAATATAATTTAGGAGTTTTGTTTTGGAAATTGAATAACTCTTAAATATATAATCAAGAAATTGGTTGAATTCCTAGCCATAAACATCTATTTAAGGTTTTAATTTTTTAACTAGATATTTATCTTTTTATTAGAATTCTCATCTCTAAAAAGATTAATCACTCATATAGACCATAAATAACCTAAGTAATAAAAAATCAATAATATTTGACGTACAACATAAATACGTCCAACTTGTATCCAATGTGTGCTATCCATATTACAGGATGTGTGTTATACATATATCACATATACGTATAACACATCACATCCTATAACATGGATAACATACATTAGATACAAGTTGGACGTATTTTTATTGTACGCTAAACATTAATGATAAATAATAGAAGTAACCATGAAGCCTAATTGTATCGATAATGACCTAAAAAATAATTGAATAAATAGGGGTTGACGTTTTGGATTGTGCATTTCACGATTATTTGGGTGTTCTTGAACAGCGAAATACACGCAGGACCACATCACTGAACTTGGTTTACATTAGGTCAACGGGGGTACCAATGCGAGTAATGCCAATCACATTCCTTCCTTTCTACACATAAGCTGTATTCTTGCAGTTACGTGTATTTCAAACTGAAAATTATTTTCATATTGTTCCAAGAAGATATTTTCTTTCCTCTTTAAGCATTATTATTACCTTCGGATGGTAGTACTTATAAATAAAATAAAATGTTAGGTCCATTTTTTTAAGGATAATTTTGTGTAAAATTATTGGTGCACTACAAAAAGTTTAGACACTTATATAACATTCACTTCTATTATTGGATCGTAACGATTTGAATAGAAGCATGAATCTATTATATATGGTTGAATATTGTAAAATATTGTATAATTTTGTTGTTGTACATGTACTCCTTCTATTTAAGAGTATTTTATAATACTAGTATTTATACCCATCCGACGTCGGACAGGGTTTTACGTATTTTTTCCATTTTATTTTATTTTTTTTCATAATTTCATTAATATTATTGGAATGATATAAGTAAAATTTAGAATGGAATAATATTGTCAATGTTAAAACTGAATATATAATAGTAGATATTTATAGATGAGAAGAGTAATCAAATCCATATTTCTGCATCTTATAAGGACATATTTTACTTATGCACACTACCAAAAAAATGGGCTTTAGCGGCGGTTTTATATATGCTTAGTGGCGGTTTGCACGGGCCCAAAAGGGTTTGCCGGCGGTTAGCAAACCGCCACAAATAAGGGCATCCTAGAACCTTTTTGTGGCGGTTTACACCGAACGCCGGAATAACCGCCGCTATGTGTGATTTCGCGGCAGTTCGGCCGACGGTTCCCCTTTGCGGCGGTTCTCACATATTCCCCGGCGGTTTTGTAATGTCAAAGCATGATTGATTTAGCGGCGGTTTAGAACTGCCATAATTTAGCTACTCTTTTTCAAACCGCCGGGAAACCATATTTTTTAGCGGTGGCTTTTCAAAACCGCCGGGAAATGTAAAACCCCGACTTTTATTAAGTTATAATTAAGGGAAATTAAGATAATTGACCTTAGTTAGAATTTAATTAGGTTAGAGTGGATAAATTTCTCCTTATTAAAGTGTTATATGTTATTTATTTTAATTTCTTTATGTGCCTATATGTGTATTTTTAATTTATGTTTAAAGATTAGAAAGCTATATGAGCATTGCAGTATTATTTGGGATGTTTTAGAGTATTTTAGTATTTTTAAGTCACGTGTAGGCCCCACTACATCTCTATATAATACCCATCAATGCCTCCACTAAGAAAACCTAATTTCCATATTCGAAAACACTCTTGGTAGCCTCCATCAATCCTTGTGCCTCCATTCCTCTCTCTCTCTCAAACTCAAAAACCATATATAACCCTTCCACAACTCCAAAGCCATACCAATTCTCACCTAATCACAAAACAAATCACATATTCTTAATCCTCTCACCAAATAAAACACTTCTACGTCGTTTGCATTTTTAAAAGAAGCCATCTTTGTACCGTCCGTGGGGCTAGCTAGAGAGAAAGTGAGAAGGAAATGGGTGTCTCTATGTATAGCATAGGAGGTCTACGAGAGGTAGGGGTTCTAGACATTTTATATTAACTGTATTTTCATGCATAATGATGTATGTTTGTTGGTATTATTGTTGTTGTTCCTTTTTCCTATTATGATTCATGAAAGGGTTACCTTTTTGTAAAATTATTCCAAAGAGAGAACGTTTTTACTAATTAAAAGTGTTGGGAAAGTGTTTCTATGAGTTAAAGGTGTTTTGAGAAAAGTTTTTCATAAATTGGATGTTTAAAAATGGCTTTTTGGAGAAAAGAACCTTTGAAATCATGAAGTTCAGCAACCAGGACGACGTGCGACCGCCCTGGCAGCCACAGACCTCTCCAGCGGTGATGCCGCCGTGCTGGGCCGCCCTAGCGGCCAGAAGTCGCTCTAGCGGCGGAGTCCGCAGGCTTGGCCGCCCTAGCGGCTACGAGCCGCTCCAGCAGCGGAGCTTCGGTGCAAGGCCACACCAGCGGCCGTGGACTGCCCTAGCGCTGATCCTACGCTGTCTCTCACCCCTTTTACGAAAATTAACTGTTTTGACCCTTTTGTGTACCCTAATGTGTTCTACGACCCATATAAGTGTTATATACGATTTGTGCATGATTTATATATGTTTGTATGATCTATGATGTATGTTTACATGCTATTATGTGATGTATTGATGCTACGTATGTATGTATATCTTGTAAAACATTAATAATGGCAAAGACGTCAAAAAGGACGCAAAGACAAAGTTTCAGTTAAAATAAAACACTCCCGTCTTCGGTATACTGATGGGGATGTAAATCAAGGTATGACTGATGGGTGAGTGTCGCAACTCCATAAATTAATTATTATAAACCAAGTTCCCCTAATATAGTTTAGTGGAAACCAGGGTCATCTCTCACAAGGAATGACTAAGGAAGTAATACACAAGACTAGTCGTATGAGGGTTGTCACAAATTGGGGGGTTTTTGTTTGCAAGAAAAATAACTTGGAATAAAATAGGAATGATAAAAAGCAGTGGTTTATGAGGTAGAACATTCATTAGGGTGTTTATCATTGGCTACAAAAGAATGCATGAGTTGATTAATTACGCCAGAGTTAGATCTAACCCTATTGTTGTGATTCTAAGAGTTGATTGCCTACAACAAGATTAATCAGTGAGATCTCACATTTAGTTTCATTTTCAACAATCTTTAAAGCCAATCACATTAATCTAATTAAAGAGACTAATAAGCCAATTAATTAATCATTACCAATTCCTGATATGTCATGCATCAATTAATCAATTAACACATAAACACATGCCAATGAATTAACCTGACTCAATCGAGTAAGCCAAGACAAAGGTTTAATACACAATTTAAGATATCAAATTATATGCCAAGGTTTGATAATGAAAACTTATGCAAGATTAAGAACAAAGCCTCAATTTACCCCAATGATGTTCACACCCTCATAAATAACCAAGAGACTTAGTTACTCATGGAGGAAATAAAAGGGCAGAAAATAAATTGGAATTAAAACAAAGATGGAATGAAGCAATTAAACAACTTGAACAATAAAGAGTAAAGTAAAGAAAATAGATGCAAATTGGAAAGATGGAAAAACGAATAACTGAATTAATTAAAAGAGTAACTTATAAAACCCAAAGTGTAACACCCCGATTTTTATTAAGTTCTAATTAAGTGAAATTAAGGGTAATTGACCTTGGTTAGAGTTTAATTAAGTCTGGATGGACAAGTTTCTTTTAGTAAATCATTATATGTTATGTGATCTAAGTGTATGTATATGTGTTATATGATTTATGTGTGTGTTCATCATGTGCTATGTGATTTAGGTGTATGTTCATGTGTATTCATTTTATGTTGGGTGATTTAGGTGCATATATATGTTTTAATTGATGTTTAGATGATGCATGATGTAAGGAATGATGTATGGATGCTTATAGCACGAGTTGGGACATTTTTGAGGTGCTTTGAGGCTATTTGGTAGCCTTGTAATCGATTACCACGGGATGGTAATCGATTAGAGTAAATACCCAAATCCGTCCCTGAACTTTTTTTCGGTGCCCACTTCCGTCCCTGATTAAATTTATTAGTTCGCAGTCCTGAACTTGAATTCCGTGAGACATATTCGTCCCTTCGTTAAATCCTCCGTTAATGAGTGACAGAGTAGTCCTACGTGGACTGTTAACTTTGTCCTACTTGGACGTTAAGTGACACGTATGTAATAGAGTTTTTAATAGGAGACAAATCAGTCCCCAGAGTTTCTAATAGGGGACAAATTAGTCCCGGAGTTTCTAATAGGGGACAAACCAGCCCCTAACTCTTGAACCAAAACATTATCGTTTTGCAAATCTTCGATTACCTTCTTCTTTCTTTCTCATTTGAAACCCTAAACCCCCATTGCAGACCCCCACAGTCGCGCCTCCATCTCCTTTTCTTCCTCCTTGGTTATTCTCCTCAACCTCCATTGAAACACCTCCTTAAAATGGAATCTTGAGGTTGGGTAGCCGCTATGATGGTGTAACAATGGAATCTTGAGGTTGAAAGAGGTGTTTTAATTGAAGTTACAAGGGGGATAAGAAAACAGAGGACAAAAGAGAGGGAGTGGCGGTGCTGGAGTGATGATGAAGGTTTAAAAAGGTGTTTCAATGGAAGTTGAGGGAGAAGAACCAAGGAGGAAGAAGAGGGTGAAGGTGCAGATGTGGGGTCTGCAATGAGGATTTAGGGTTTCAAATAGGGAAGAAAGAAGAAGGCAATCGAAGATTTGCAAAACGACACCGTTTTGGTTGAAGGGTTAGGGACTGATTTGTCCACTATTAGAAACTCCGGGGACATATTTGTCCCCTATTAGAAACTCATTTGCACACGTGTCACTTAACGTCCACGTAGGACAAAGTTAACGGTCCACGTAGGACTACTCCGTCACTCATTAACGGGGGAGTTAACGGAGGGACGAATATGTCTCACGGAATTCAAGTTCAGGGACTGCGAGACTAATAAAATTTTATCAGGGACGGAAGTGGGCACTGAGAAAAAGTTCAGGGACAGATTTGGGTATTTACTCAATCGATTACACCCCTTTGTTCTTCATATCTGGGCATTTTTGCTGTCGGTAATCTATTACATCCTGTCTGTAATCGATTACCGTAATCGATTACAGACTGTCTGTAATCGATTACCGTAATCGATTACGATTTTGTGGTAATCGATTACGACGTGCGCAGAGTGTGTTTTTAGTGCGTTTTAAGTGTCGTTCGGGCCCCACGATGACTCTAAACCATATATAACTGGGCCACCACATCAGAAACCCTAATCCTCACTTCAGAAACACTCCAAACACTCTCTCTAATCCTTGTGCCTCCATTGTTCTTCCTCTCTCTCAAGAACTCAAAGCCATAACCATTCCAAATCACGAAACTCACATCAAACCTTACCCGTTCACGAAACCGGTCACATATTTGTAATCCTCACACAAATAGCCCCTTTGTGCTTAGGTCTACTATCTAGTTTTTAGTTCTCTTGTTCTTGTATGCACTCTGGTGCTGGCACTCTGACAATTTTTAGGATTTACTTTTCCAAGGCTCTCAGTTCTTCGTTCACCGTCTTTGTTTTGGGCACTCTTTACTTCCAGCTTTTGCATACTGTTCTGAACACCCGTTTCAATTCATTGTCTTTACTCTTTCTTATTTCCAGTCATTGCTTTACATTAACCTTGTTTTTTAGGGAGATTTCACCTTGAATCTCTCCCTCGTTTCTTTAATATAAAGTTTTTATTCAGCAATCTCTTTACTTCCTGAGTTCATTTCGATTCAAGCCTTTAATCCTGTTTCTTTACATTTGAGTCACTTTCAATTTATGCCAATTTACTTATTTTGCACTTGCACTTAATTTCTTTATTTTAATCGCCTTTACTTTTCCCAATTTAATTTCTTTGCAAACCAAACTCAAACCCCCCATTTTACTTATTGCTAAGTTTAAGTCAACAATTGCCACACAGAGATTCCTTGAGAGACGACCTGAGTCAGTCTTACTACTTGCTACCAAGCTCGTATTGAGATTAATTCAGCAACAAACCCTTTTTCAAAACCCTTTTCTAAATTGCTCCAGAGTACCGGAGAAATAACGACGCTCCGGTGCTCTGTCAATTTTGGCGCCGTTGCCGGGGAATCTAGGCAATTTTTGATTTAACCTAGTATTGTTTTCTTCTTCTTTGAATAAACAAAAAAAAAATATTTTTTTCTTTTTCGCAATTTTCTTCTTAAATTTTTTTTTCGCACCGACCGCCCCAGCGGTCGACGCGTCCGAATTTTACTTTTCTTTTCTTTCTTCTTTCTTATAATCCCTATGGATGACTCGTTCGCAACCCGATAGCTCTCTATTCCCTTTCAACCCTAAAATCGAAAGAACCTTACGGGGTTTGAGACGAGCGAGGCGGGAAGGCGAGGACGTAGGTAATTCTTTTCATACTCGTTCCCGTAGTGCGGAGGTTAGTGGTCATACCCGTGTGTTTCCTGAGAGTGTTTTTGCAACACCCACTGACACACCAACTGATCCTCTTACCGATACGCCTATGGCTGCGAGGAGAAATCTTACTTTGAGGGAGCTCATTGCTCCTAATCTGAATCAACCACCCCTAGGCATTATATACCCAGATGTCGATGGGGATTTTGAAATAAAAGGGGCACTCTTCCATCGGCTCCCAAAATTCCATGGGCTTTCCGGTGAGGACCCCCACCAACATCTCAAAGAATTCCATTATGTGTGTGATACACTAGGTCCACACGGGGCTGGTGTTGATGCTGTGAAACTCCGTGCCTTCACATTCTCTTTGGAGGGTGCAGCTAAAACATGGCTCATGAATCTACCCAATGGGGCGGTGAACTCGTGGGCTGATCTCAAAAGAAAGTTCTTGGAAAAGTACTTCCCTACTTCAAGAGCGGGAGCAATTAGGAAACCATCTGCAGCATACAACAGCTACAAGGGGAAACGCTCTATGAATATTGGGAGCGTTTCAATAGATTGGTCTCAAGCTGCCCTTCTCATCAGATATCTGACGCCAACCTCATCCAATTCTTCTATGAGGGGTTGTGCGTTGCAGATAGGCGTACTATTAACTGCTCAAGTGGGGGAGCATTGATGAACAAGACTCTGGCAGAGGCTATGGAGCTGATAGAAACCATAGCTTCCAACAATCAGCAGTTCAGAACCCGTGATACTCCTAATGCAAGAGGGGTACATGAAGTTGGCTCTTATGATCAGAAATCATTGGAGAAGCAATTGGCAGAGATGACAACTGCCATTAAAGAACTTGCTCTGATAAGTCAACAGAAGGTGGTAACATCTGCTTCCATTCCAACACCTCCACCAGTAGTCCAGGTATGCGGGATTTGTGCCAGTGACCACCCTACAGATGTGTGCCCTCGGCTAAATGAGGAATATGCAACAGTGGCAGCCACAAATTTTCCTAATCAAGGGCATTCTCAATTTGGTAACACCTATTATCCTTCCTGGAAAAATCATCCAAATTTTAGGTGGAATAACCAAAGCCAACCACTACACCAAAACCAAGCTCAACAACCACCACCACAATTCCAATCCCAAAATACACCTCCCTTTCCCAGTCAACAGAAATACCAACCCCCTCATTAGAGGGCACAAAACCATACACCTCCACCTCCCAAACCACCTCAATACACTCCACCTCAACCTACCCCATCTTCTACTGAGACAGATTTACAGCAACATTTGAAGTTGATGATGGAAGAGAAAGTTAAAAATGAGCAGATGAGGAAAGATGTTGCTCAGTTGATGGAGGACCGCAATGCTTCTTTAAATAATGGTGCTCACATCCCCTCCCAAACAATTCCAAACCCAAAGGGGAATGTAAGTGCCATAGCTCTGAGGTCAGGGACGGTGCTTCCTGCAGTTGAGGCCCCGAAACCTAGTGTGAAACCCAAAGCCATAACACCTGAGGAGGAAACACAGGTACATGAGGAGGAGCAAACAGAGGAGGAGAAACAGGTGAAAACCTCACAAAAGGGTAAAGAGAAGGTGGCTGTGGAAGAAAAAGGAGCTGAGCCAACTGCACCACTACCAAAATTACCTTTCCCTGAAGCTGTTACAAGGGGAAAGAAAAAGACAGGGATAGATGAAGAGGTCTTGGAGACATTCAAAAAGGTTGAGGTAAATATCCCTCTCCTAGAAGCTATAAATCAAGTGCCAAAATATGCCAAATTCCTCAAAGAATTATGCACTCAAAAGAGAAGGACAAAGGGGGAAAAGGTTCAAGTAAATGCTGCTGCTCTAACCCCTGCTCTCCCTCAAAAATTCCAAGACCCGGGTTCTTTTTCTATTCCGTGTCTTATTGAGGAGCTGATTATCAAGGATGCCTTGGCTGACCTGGGAGCTGCCATTAATGTCATGCCAAAGGCAATTTACCAAGCTCTGAACTTCGGGGAACTCAAGCCTACAGGACTCCTCCTTCAGTTTGCCATCAGGAGTGTGCAAAAACCAGAGGGACTGCTGGAAGATGTCTTAGTTAAGGTAAATGATTTAATATTCCCCGTAGATTTTTATGTGCTGGATACAGATGCCTCTATTCCTCTAGACCAGCAAACACTCATCCTTGGTCGTCCTTTCTTAAAAACTGCAAAAGCCAAGGTTGATGTGTTCGCCGGAACTTTGGATATACAGTGTGGGGACATTAAGACAAGATTCTGCTTGAGAAGTGCAATGAAACACCCATCTGACACTCATGCTATTTTTTCTCTTGACATTATTGATGAGCTGGTTGATGATGAGGTGGGTCATTGGCTCCTTGAGCTTGGTAATAAAAATTTTAAAAATAAAAGCAGTGATGCTGTGTGTAATGGGTATGAAAAACATGATTTGTTATGCCAGTTGTGTGAGGGGGACGATTTTGAACTCTTTGGGGATCAATCCCTTGTCTCTGATAGTGAAAACACCCATCCAATTGAGCAAAATTGTGAAAAACCCATGGAAACAGCATCATATGCATTCTTTTCTACTTCTGACGCCGAAAAAACCACTCTGGAAGTGGTCTCGACCGCCCCAGCAGTGGCGACTTCCGCTCTAGCGTTACCAACCGCCTCAGCGGAGATGTCCACCGCCCCGGCGGAGTCGACATCCGCCCCGGCGGTCGCGGCGACTTCTGCTTCAATTTCTCCCTCTGTCTGTTCAAAAGAAAAAAATTCTGAGTTGAAAATACTTCCCCCTCACTTGAAATATGCTTACTTGGGGGAGGAAAACACCTTTCCGGTAATTATAGCCAATGGTCTTTCTGTTGAAAATGAAAATAAGCTTTTGGAAGTTTTAAAAACAAATAAAAAAGCCATTGGTTGGGAGTTATGGATTTGGTTGGCATTAGCTCTTCCATTTGCACTCACAAAATTTTTCTAGAGGAAGGTGCTAAAGCCATAAGGCAACCTCAGAGGAGAACGAATCCTCTCATTCTTGATGTGGTGAAGAAAGAGATTTCAAAACTCCTTCAGGTCGGGATCATCTATCCTATCTCTGATAGTGAATGGGTGAGCCCCGTGCAAGTTGTTCCTAAAAAGTCTGGAATCAATGTCATCAAGAATGAGAGAGATGAACTCATACCCACTAGAATCCAGAATTCGTGGCGGGTGTGTATTGATTACCGCAGACTGAATGAGGTAACGTGCAAGGATCACTTTCCTTTGCCGTTCGTTGATCAAATGCTTGAAAAACTTGCGGGTCAGTCACACTACTGCTTCCTTGATGGATTCTCTGGGTATTTTCAAATACAAATAGCACCGGAGGACCAGGAGAAAACTACTTTCACTTGTCCCTTTGGTACCTATGTCTATCGTAGGATGCCATTTGGGTTATGCAATGCTCCTGGTACTTTCCAAAGGTGTATGATGAGCATCTTCTCTGACTTTATTGGTGAATTTTTAGAAGTGTTCATGGATGATTTCACTGTGTATGGAGATTCCTTCTACTCTTGCTTGCAACACCTCTCCCTTGTTTTAAAACAGTGCATCAGGACTAACCTAGTGTTAAATTTTAAAAAATGTCACTTTATGGTTGATAAAGGTGTGGTCCTAGGACACATTGTCTCTAAAGAGGGTATTGCAGTTGACCCTGCAAAAGTCGAAGTAATTTCCTCTCTACCTCACCCCGTCTCTGTGCGGGAAATTCGCTCTTTTCTAGGTCATGCAAGTTTTTACAGGCGCTTTATAAAGAATTTCAGCAAAATTGCAAAGCCGTTGACCGACCTGTTGCAGAAAGATGCCGAATTTGACTTCAATAAGGACTGCCAAGAGGCATTTGAGCTACTAAAAACCAGACTAGTCTCCGCACCGATCGTGAAACCTTCGAAGTGGGACCTCCCCTTTGAGATCATGTGTGATGCGTCTAACTATGCTGTGGGTACCGCGCTAACTCAGCGCGAAGGTAAGGAACCCTTTGTAATTTCTTATGCTTCTCGTACTTTAGATTCTGCTCAGGCTAACTATACCACCACTGAGAAGGAGCTTTTGGAAATTGTTTTTTATCTTGAAAAATTTAGATCTTATCTCCTTGGCTCTCATGTGGTGGTGTACACAGACCATGCAGCTCTAAACTACTTGTTAAAGAAACCAGATGCAAAGCCCCGCCTTCTCAGGTGGATGTTGCTCTTGCAAGAATTTGATTTGGATATAAAAGACAGGAGTAATTGCCATAATATGGTAGCTGACCATCTGAGCAGATTTGAGCATATTCCAAATGACCCAATTCCGCTTGATGATCAGTTCCCAGATGAACGAATCATGAGTGTGCAGACTTCTATGCCTTGGTTCGCAGACATTGCGAATTATTTGGTTGCCAAAACCGTCCCCACATATTTTTCAAAGGCCCAAAGGGACAAACTTATTTCTGATGCAAAATATTATGTGTGGGATGACCCCTATTTGTGGAGGTTTTGTGCTGATCAAATCATTCGCAGGTACGTTCCTGACCATGAGCACCACTCCATACTTGACTTTTGCCATGCACAGGCTTGTGGTGGCCATTTCGGACCGCAGCGCACTGGTCGTAAAATTCTTGAGTGCGGTCTATTTTGGCCATCTATTTTCAAGGATTGTTATGAATACTGCAAGTCCTGTGCTAGGTGTCAAAAGATGGGAAAGAATTCTAGGAGGAATGAAATGCCCCAACAACCATTACTATTTTGTGAAATTTTTTATGTTTGGGGTATTGACTTCATGGGACCTTTCCCTACTTCTGCTGGTTTAAACTATATTCTTTTGGCTGTTGACTATGTGTCTAAGTGGGTTGAGGCAATCCCCACTCGTACTAATGACTCTGCTGTGGTTTGTAACTTTGTAAAAGGTAACATAATCTCTTGATTTGGCATTCCTAAGGCCATCATCAGTGACCAAGGCACTCATTTATGTAACAAAACTTTTGATGCCTTGGTCCGCAGGTATGGGGTTGTTCATAAGGTGGCAACACCTTACCATCCTCAAACTAACGGGCAGGCTGAGGTGTCCAATCGAGAAATTAAAAAATTTTAGAAAAATTGGTTGGACCCTCAAGAAAATATTGGAGTGCTAAGTTATCTGATGCTTTGTGGGCTTACCGTACTGCTTATAAAACCTCGATTGGGATGAGCCCCTTTCGGTTGGTATTTGGAAAATCATGTCATTTGCCGGTGGAAATTGAACACCGTGCATACTGGGCGGTTAAGCAATGTAACATGGACCTAGGGAATGCCGGTAAGGAGAGGAAATTACAGCTGCAGGAACTTGATGAACTCAGGCGGGATGCCTATGAGAGCTCAAAGATCTACAAAGAGAAAACTAAGGCCTTCCGTGACCAACTCATTATGAGGAAAGAATTTCATGAGGGTCAGGAAGTGCTCCTTTACAACTCCCGACTCCAACTCATGGCCGGAAAGCTGAAATCAAGGTGGGAAGGGCCCTATGTGGTGAAGAAGGTCTACCCTTTTGGGATGATTGAAATACAATGCAAAAAGACCAACTTTACCTCCAAGGTCAATGGACACAGACTGAAAGTGTTCCATCAAAGCCCCAACAAAGAAATAAATCAGACTGAAGTCCTCCTTTTTGAGGGAGTGAAGCCACCCAATTAGGTGGCCACACGTCCAACTTAGGGACGTTAAATCAAAGTGCTTGGTGGGAGAAAACCCACTGCTATTTCTCTCTTTCCTTTAACTCATAGTTTCATTTGTTTTGTTTGTTTTAATTTTTCTTTTCTTATTTTTATTTTCATTTTGCATCCAAGCTTCACTGTGAACTAAATAGCATATTTGTGGGTACAAGAGAACAAGTATAGTGGTGAGGGAGGAAAATGGCGTAACTGCAATCGTTCAGCGCAGGCAGACCGCCTAGGCGGTCCCTTAACCGCCCCAGCGGTCGCGGCATTCAAAATGCTGCGTTCCGCTTAAGCGAAACGGTGCGTTTTGCACATAGCGCCCCAGCGGTCCCTCAACCGCCCCAGCGGTTTGATCGCTCTGAAACATAAAGCGGGGGCCGAGCGACATTTGGGAGCATTCCATCATTCTCCCCTCTCTTACTCAAACCCTAGCAGAGCTAAGAGAAGCTCCGCCACCGTTCGCCGCCACCCGCCGCCGCCGTTCGCCGCTTCTAGCCACATCCTAACTCCCTCACCTCCATTTTTGCACCTCTCAAGTAAGCTTGCATGTAATGTTCATCATTAAATCCCGTTTTTCTCTCTTTTTCTTTAGATTTGAGTTGAATACTGAGATTAGTTGTGGATTGTTGGTGTTTATCCCTTCCTAGACCGGTTATGTCATGTTTCTTGGTGTTTTGAAAAGCTTAAATGGAACAAAAATGGCGGACAACAACGTTTTTTGTCGCTGTGCACTGTTCTGACCGCCTCGAACCGCCCAGGCGGTTGTGTCGCAACCGACTTGAATCGTCCAGCATCCTGAGTGTGTTGATAGTTGGTGTTGTTTCTACTGACGCCTAACCCTTTATTGTCCCTGTGTATCTGTGTTGTTGTTCTTATTTCTTGCAGATAGATGGCACCCAAGAGAGCCCGCCGTTCACAACAAACTCAGGGAGAATCCTCCCGAGACTTCCGCGAGGTGGAGGCATCTGACAGCTATTTTTTCGATTGCTTGGTGGCTGAGGAGCGCTACTATGAGGACTTTCAGAAGCGGTCCATTCTCCATGAGCACCACCTCTGCTATGGGGGTTCAAATCAGTCTATTAGAGCTGTGGTGGCAGAGATTCAGACGCGTCGGTGGAACTTCCTGCTTGCTGAGCCCAAGGAAGCCAATTGGACTCTGGTGAGGGAGTTCTATGCGAACTACCACACCATAGGAGCAACTCATGTCCATCTCCGCGGTGAACAGGTCCCGGTATCCCCAGAGGCCATAGCTGAGATCCTGTGCATTCCCCTGCCCACTCGCAAAACGTGGCAGGATGATGATGAGTTCACTCAGCTCCACCGCCAATCTACTGCAGATCTCTTGGAGAGGGTGAGAGCCAGATTCTGTGTAGAGGGGGGGACTGGCACAGAAATGCAAATGGTCTGCCGACCCATCTCCCCTCAAAGCACATCACTTTAGAGACCAGAGCGTGGACTCGGGCCGTTTTCAGTCACATATGGCCTAACTCTCACCATTCAGATATCACCATTGACGATGCCATTCTTGTGTACCTGATTTTGGGGAACTCGTGGATAAATGTGCCAAAAATTATATACACTACCATGAGTAAGGTGCATGACGGTGCTCGCTTCCGTAGCCTTCCCTATCCTGCTTTGATCTCCACCATGGCTGAGCAGGCAGGGGTGCCAGAAGAAGATACAGATGATTGGCAAGGAGACATCCCAAAAGTGGGAGTCACTGGTCTGGTTCAGCGAGATACTACAGAGCGGAGAGCCAAGGAGCGCGCAGCCGCCGCCGCAGCTGCCCGTGAGGTCCCTGACATTGCTGGCCCACCTGACGCCCCTGGCCCTTCTTCATTTGATGGTATGTGCTCCACTATCATGACTCACATAGATACTAGGTTTGAGCGTATGCAGGGCGAGCTCGCAGTGCAATTGCGAGCATCCCAGAGAGAGACCATCCGACAGATGCGGGCTCTGATGCTTGACCCGCAGCACCGCTTTGACGATGATGATGAGGATGAGTAGCCTGCAGCAGCAGGTTGAAGGGGCACACCTGAGTTGGTTGGATCTGAGAACTCAGAGTGTGCGTACCACTCTCCATTGAGCCTGACTATGCCACTGAGGACAGTGACAAACCCAAGTGTGGGGAGGGGTAACACTTTCTTTCCTTTTTCCTTAACTTTCGTTTTAGTTTGTTTCGTTTGTCTTCATCTTCTCATTAGTTGGTACTCTTTAGTAGTTAGTATTCTGTCTGTTGAGACTGGTTAGCTGCTAGTACTGGTTTTGTTTTGATGGTGAACTAGGTAGTTGATACTGGTTTCCTGTGTTTTAATTAAAATTTTGAACTGTTGGCAATTGTGGTATATATGTTCTTAGTTTGTGAGCAATTTGAATTTGGTTGGATGCATGTATGATGCTTGTATACCCTTAGTCTTGAGCCTTCAACAGCACTATTTGTTGCACACACACACAGGTACACTGATCCTAGACTTGCCAAATAGCCAGCTCTTCTGTACTTGATGTAGACGATAGACTCATGCATTTTCTTGTTCAGCCCACTGCCATATAGACCTACCGTACCCTTGTAATTACCCTTGTTTAGCCAATATTGAGCCTTATTCCCCTTTGTTCATATTAGCCACATTACAAGCCAAAAAGTGAAAAACAATGATTACCCTGTGGAGATTAAGTGAACATGGTTTGTTTTGTATACTATTTGGGGGTTATGATGCTTGATTGGGATATTGGGGGTTCTTACATGCTTGTAAAGGAAGAAATTGGGTAATTGGTGGGGGTGAAAGGTTTGTGTACAATGCTTGGGTATTTGGTAGGGAAGAAAATAAAAGGCTTAGGTTATCTTATTTTTTTCTATATATATACAAAAAAAATTATAAAAAATAAATAAATAAATAAATAAATAAAAATAAATCAAAAACACAAAAAAAAAAGAAATAAATAAATTTCAGAACCTGTATTTTGAGTTTGCCTCTTGTCCTAGTAAAAATGAATAAATTTGTTTTTATGGCCCTTTGTATATAGTTGGAGCCACCAATGCTAAGTATGGGTTTTGTGGCATATAATGTTTGGTTCTCAGTCCTTGTGCTTATATAATATAATATTTTCTAGACTAGGCGAACCATGAGATCTTAATTTCCACCTCAGTCCACATTTCCATATTTCCCCACATGTATCTTGGCCCCATTACAACCCTGTGGCATGTTTCTTAATGCATCAAGTTTGAATTGAGAGGTTATTTTCATCTTTGGCAAGTCTGTGGAAGAGTGTTAGTGTTGTGTGTTCTAGGGACTAGCCTATACACCTGAGTGTTATTGAGGAATTACATCCTTGTGAGGCTTAGCATCTTTCTGATCATGCATTCATACATGATTCTCCTGCTCATTGCTTGCTTTTGAGGAAATTGCCAACATGTTTGTGGATGTTAATTGGAAACTTGTATTATCTTACTAGTTTACTACTACCATTGTCTGTTGCTAACCATGTCTGTAAGCTCTAGCTCTGTTTCCCTCTCTGCTATCTTGTTTGTCTGCTGTGCTGGAATCCTGTATCTGTTGCTTGGTTCTATGTTGCATGAGGACATGCAATTGTTCAAGTGTGGGGAGGTTTGATAAACCGTATTTTCATGCTAATTTCTCCTCATAACTTGAGTAATTGTATGCTCTCAATTATGCTTAAATTGGGTTCTTACGCAATATTTGATTTGCATTACCGTTTCGAGTATTAGTACCATTTTGCGTATTAATTACTCTAATTGTTGCCACTGGGGCGTTTGATATGTTTTTGTTAGTGTTGTGGCTTCTCAGGAACAGGTAATTATAAAATATGTTGGAAATTGCGTCTGGAAACCAAGGAAAGCTGACTCACTTCCCACAGCAGCGCACCAATCGCCCAGGCGGAGAACGCATCGCCCAGGCAGTCATGCGCGCGTAACTTCCACTTCTGGACGCGCTTAATTTTGACCTACCGCCCAGGCGGTGGTGACGACCGCCCAGGCGGTCGCGTGCGAGGAAACCTAACGCATCAGCAGCCCAAGACAGCAGCAGTTGGGATTTTATAAATAGCCCCTTTGTGCTTAGGTCTACTATCTAGTTTTTAGTTCTCTGGTTCTTGTATGCACTCTGGTGCTGGCACTCTGACAACTTTTAGGATTTACTTTTCCAAGGCTCTCAGTTCTTCGTTCACCGTCTATGTACATAATGTTTAATATTAATTAACTATGTTATTAAACTTATTGTTTTAGCACAAAATACTAACATAAACTCACTTGAACACAGGCCCGAGAGTTGAGGCGCACCCCCACTCACAGTGAGGTCTTCGAGCAGACTCACATGAAGAAGACTGAGAGGGGGAAGGAATGAGTGGATGAGCGCTCCAGGAACACCTATGTGAGTATACATATAAATTTTTCTCTGTATAATTTTGTGAGTAAACAGTTAATCTTTATTTACAATAGCACTTACATTTTTTAAAATTGTTTTGATACGTTGCAGGCAGAGTTCAGGCAGAAGTTTGATGAGGCAACACAGGCCTATCAGACTCAGCTTGATGCAGGAGAGACAGCCGAACCTATTAGTGAGGATAATATTTGGGTGGAGACTGTTGGTGGGCCATATAAGGGCCGTGTTTATGGTACCGGCATTGCTGGGTTCACCGACACTCCATCTTCTGCATCGACCTCTGCATGTGGTTCTGCTGTTGGAGATGACGCTCTTAGGGACCGTGTGCATGCCATGAATGCAGAGCTCGAGCAGCAGGCGCATACCATCCAGGAGCTACAGCAGAGGCTGCAAAACCAGGAGTCGGACAAGAAGAAGAGCAAGACCAAGATGTCGAAGTTGAAGAAGATATGAACATGTTATTCAAGATGTTTGCGTCTTCTAGCTCTTCCGGAGCCAACCTGCCATCGGGTCCGATCGATGATGATGATGATGATGATGATACCAGTGGTGATGACGGCCACCCGGACTATGAGTAGTCCCTTTCTTTATACTCTTTTATTGTTATGTTTCTCTGCTACATTCTCATACATTTAATTTCTGTTATTGTTATATATTGTTATACTATTTTACTGTAATTTAATTTTTCATAATATTCGTTTAAATAATATATATAAATATGTCGATAAAACAATTCGATTATTTCGTACTAATGATAGCAGATTTTATTATTCAATTTTATATGTTAATCAGGTCGTACAAAAAAAATTTCACAATAAGAATCTGGAAAAAAATTTTTTATCTGTAATATCCGTCAGAAATCCGTCGGAGACTAACAACAAAAATCCGTCGGAAACCCCACGGTATTGGCCAAAAATTACTGAAATTATCATGCTGCTGCTTAACCCTAAATCCATCGGTATTTTCTAACACAAGCCGTCGGAAGCCGACCGGAAACTTCCGACAGCAGTTTCTAACCCTAACCGTCGAAAACCTATCAGAAACTTCCGACGATTTCCCTAACCCTAACCGTTGGATATCCATCAGAAATTTCCGACGAATTTGCTAACCCTAACCTTCGGTAATCAATCGGAAACTTCCGACGGTTTCTCCGGATTTAAACCGTCAGAAGCCTCTCGAAAAAATTCCGACCGGTTTTCTTAATTTCTTCGTCGATAGTTTTTTCCGACGAGTCGTTCTCCGACGTGTCTATTTTTGAAAAAAACCGTCTGGAACCCATCAGAAATTATTTTTGCTATCGGAAGCCCATCGGAAATCCCCTCGGAATTTTCCGTGTTTCTGGTAGTGTCTTCAACTCCCCAATAGTGGTGGCTAACTGTCCAATCTGAGTTTGCAAACTTTGGATGGTTGCATCTGTTCTTTGGTGCATACTTTGGAGAGTCGGATCTGTTCTTTGCTGAAATTGAAGGTTGTTAGTTGCCATTTGCTTAACCAAATCTGCCAGAGATGGCTCAGGTGAGGAAGAAGGTACAAAGGGTATTTGGCTGCTGGTATGTGGCCTGAAATCTGTTTTCTGATTCTGCACAAAGCCACTATTGCCTCCACCTCTATAAAAACTCTACTATTGCTAGAATAGAGGTGGATGACCACTGCCATATCTCAGATTTGGGTGATCCCTCCATCCAGGATTGTATGACTGAGAGTATGGATTGTGGTTTTGTTGGTGCTGCTGTTGGAAAGGTCTCATAGGAAAAACTCTAGCTACCATCTCACTGCTTTCTTGCAATGTGGGGCATTGATATGTAGAACGATCCACCATAGAACAAATGCCACACATAACAGCTGCTACTTGATGTTGCTTCTGTGTATTTGCAAGGGCTAACTGTCTCACAGGGCTTGTGAGCTCATCCATCCTATGCTCCATCCTCTGATTTGCCTCTGAATATTGGACCTCATTAACACTTCTGCAACTGGTTGCTCTTTAGGCCGTTTTCCTTCAACCTACCAAGTTTCGAGTCAATCAGAGCACAAAAAACAATTTAAGGAATACCGAATGTGTCCTGTCGGACCCGAAAAATGCCTGAAACACCTAGTAAACGAAGGAATTTGGCGAAACGGAGGGGGGACTCAATCCCTCTAAGGATTGAGTTATTTCCAGAATGTCGTTTCCCTATAGAATCAAGTGTTAGGTTGGAGAAACGGTGAAGTTTGTGGACCTAAATCCTGATTTTATAGGTAAAAAGCACTATTCAGCACTATTCATGCAACTTCAAATTTAGTCGCAAGCTAGCTTGAGCCGCAAGACAGTTCAATTTTCCAATTCATGTTATGACCAAGTGTAATCAACACATATAAACCAAATGCAACCAATATAAGCTAGAATTAAAAGACTAAAATAACAAATGCAACTAAGACTTGCAAAAGAAGTAAAATCCTACACTATGCTACTACAATGCTATGCTGCTGCTATAATTGTTGATATGTATTTGCTGATATGTATGCTGATATGTTCTTATATTTGATGCTATATGTTGCTGCTATATGTTGAATGCTATATGCTATTGTTATGTTTGCTAAATGCAATTACAGAACTCAATGCAAAATCAAAATGGCAATAAACATGCAGAATTAAAATCAGAACTACACAAAAGCAAGATCAGTAATTGAAAGCACTAAATGAAAATGAAACATACTAATCCGAAAATAGAATGCAGAATTTGTATCATAAATGAATGTTATATCCTAAGACTATATGATAGCAAATGTGAAATTGAATTCAAGTGAGAACAATGGAACAATACTATAATGCAGCAGATGCAAGATTGAATGCAAAATACACAAATGCAAAATGCAATATGTAATTACGCAGAATGCAATATGATGTAGAGCAGAACAGAATTAAAATGCAGAACAGAAATTAAGCAGAATGCTATGCAGAATTGAAAAACGAAATGCAGAAATGAAAAACAGAAATTGATGCACTTTAAATTTTGATTTTTAAATGTCAAACTATTCACATATTCACATCATGATCACACAATCACACAATCACTCAACAACATCAAATTCCCGGGCAACGCCGCCAAAATTTGATCAATTGCCGAATTGATTCAAATTAAAACTAGGTAACTTGTAGTGTAATGGTTAACCTAGGTCATTCTTCCAAGGAATTCAATAATGAAGAGTGATCATGCAAAAACGAATTAAGATTGGGGAGTTTGAACATGTAATGAAATAAACCAGAAAATTCAATGAGGAATAAAATCAAATAGGTAGAATACTAGCTTTAGGAATTTGGATTGTAAAATCTATATCATTGATTCATCATCTTTCAATGATTCTTTCAAGAATTGCAATTGAATTATAAATCTGAAATCAAACTTAATTTCTTATGAAAATCTTCATACATTCATCTTAATACACTTGAATTAAATCTGAAATCTCAAAACCTAACTCAAGATATTAAGATTGAAGCTCTACAATTCAATTTCCTAAATCAGAAATCTCTAGATCTAGGTATTCTCTCAACTTAAAATTATTGATCAATAACTCAGAAATCTCTAGAATTATCAATCAATTGGATTCATAATTCAAGAATTAGAAAATCTTCATAATCCTTGAATCATGAATCAAGAAGAGATGAGATGAGAAGAGAGAATTCGAATTCCTTTAAGACTCATGAAAGAAATACCTCAATCACATTGCTAATCTCAACATATTTTACAACCTTCCATCCTCAAGCTAGCTATGAGTTTAGTTCTCCATGTTCATGGAGAACTCAGCAAGAAGAAATGGAGAAGGAGAGAAAAACGAAAATGGAGACAGCTAGAGAGAAAATGTAAACTATCTCTAATTCTAAAACTTGAATTGTAAAAAATGAATGTTAAGTGTTCCCTCCAAATCTGATCTAGGACTTAAATAGACACAAAAGTAGGTGGAAATTTCTAAAAAGCCCATAGACTAAACAATTACAACACATAAGGCAAGGGTACAACGGACAATGCACAAAATTGTGACACTTAAGGTAACTCAGCAAAACGTTGTTTCTGCCCGAAATATTGCAGCCACTTTCTGAAGCCTCTAATGGATGATTTTACCCTCGAACCCTGAAGCAAAGTTTTGGCACTATGTCTCAGATTTCCATAGCCACCAAGATCATCCAATTCCAGTGAGTATAGCTCGAGATATAGGCTAAATACTGAGTTCTGCTCCAGATTGCTGTCACAATTGCTGCATCAACTTTGAGTCAATGTTTGAGCTTCTTATAGACTTCAATTGCTTTCGAGCTCTGAAGATGAAATGACTCCTTGTGCCTTAGCTTTACAATGCAACTAAAATAAAGTGATTTCAACATCTGTAGCTCCAGCTATGGCTTCTGCAACACTTGCTGCCCAGGATTGCTGTCCAGAATTCTGCAGCAAGACTGACTCAACTTCAAGCTCCAATTTGGAATCCTTATGGTATGAATCAGCTTCCGAGTTCTGCATCAAAGTTGTAGACCTGTGTCTAAGATTTCCAACAAGATAAAGAACACAAAATTCCAATTTCTAGAACTCATGTTATAGGCAAATTACAAGAAAAGTGTCGCAAAGCACAAAATGCTGAAAAAATGCACAAAGTTCCAATTAATTACCAAATGCCTAATATGATGCAAAAGTAGCTCATTCATCTCAAAAGTGGTCAAATTACATGCATAAAAGAGGGAATTAATCAATACAAATAATGCTATATCACTGCTACCGTCGAGAAACCCTTCACGAACCTGCGGTAGTAGCCTGCCAACCCCAAGAAACTTTGTATCTCTGCTACTGACGTCGGTCGTGCCCACTGCTGTACCGCCTCTACCTTATTCGGGTCAACCATGATACCCTCACTCGACACTACGTGCCCCAAGAAAGCCACCATGTCTAACCAGAACTCACACTTCGAGAGCTTAGCATACAACTGATGCTCTCTCAGTGTCTGCAACACAGTCCTCAGATGCTCCTCATGCTCCTCCTTACTCTTGTTGTACACCAAGATGTCATCAATGAACACGATTACAAAGTGGTCCAAGAATGACCTGAACACTCTGTTCATCAAGTCCATGAAAGCGGCTGGGGCATTCGTCAACCCAAAGGACATCACAAAAAACTCATAGTGTCCATAACGGGTGCGAAATGCTGTCTTGGGTACATCCCCATCCCTGATCTTCAGCTGATGATATCCTGACCTCAAATCTATCTTCGAGAAGCTCACTGCCCCCTACAGCTGATCGAACAAATCATCAATTCTCGGCAACAGGTACCTGTTCTTCACCGTAACCTTGTTCAACTGTCTGTAATCGGTCCACATCCTCATAGATCCGTCCTTCTTCTTTATAAAGAGCACTGGCGCTGCCCATGGTGATGAACTCGGTCTAATGAACCCCTTATCCAACAATTCCTGCAGCTGACTCTGAAGCTCCCTGAGCTCTGCTGGTGCCATACGATACAGGGGTATAGAAATGGGCCTCACTCCTGGCTCCAGGTCTATACCGAACTCCACCTCCCTGACCGGAGGTTTTCCGGGTAGATCCTCTAGAAACAAATCCATAAACTCTCGTACCACTGCCACATCACTGCCACTACTCTGCCCCACTGATGTATCACTCACTGCTGTCAGGTAGCCACCACACCCCTTGTTCAACAGCCATAGAGCCCTCATAGACGATATCAGACGATCCACTGGTGTACAGCTATTACTCTGGAACTCTACCGGCTCTCGCTCTGGAACCCGGAAAGTCACCGTCTTTCCACGACAATCCACCTCCGCATACTGTGCTGCTAACCAATCCATTCCCAAAATCACATATAACTCTGCCATCTTGAGAACCATCAGATCCGCTTCTGCGTGAAACTCTCCGACCTGAACTGGACATGATCTGTGAACTCGGTCTACATCTAACGATCCCCCTCCCGGTGTGCTAACCCGGAAAGGTAACTCAAGGATGGAAGGACCCTCACTGAACCTCAAGGAGAAGAACACTGATATGAAGGAATGCGTTGCCCCAGGATCGAACAACGCTAAAGCCTCAAAATCCCTAACTAATATGATACCTGTAAGAACGACATTGGATGCTTCGACGATATACGAAGAATCTTGGCCTTTTTCTGAATCCAGCCAAGAAAAGCCGCCGGCTCTATATCTCCTGGTACGCCAGAGAGGTGCGAAGGGTTTGACCGGCTAAAACGATCGATCAGTTGGTCCTTCGTCACTCTCGGGTTCTGCTGTACTGTGGCTGTCTGTTGTGCCTGTAAGGCTACTATCTCAGCTAACGCGGCGACAGTGTCACGTAAGCTCTTACGCCCGGAACCGGATGAAGTGCGGCGTCGAAGAGGAGGCATGATCTTGGAGAGGTCAAACCATAAGACATATCAGGAAAGAGATTTCGAGGAGACATTGACTACTACTGAACTTAGCTGACTTTACATTCTATGAACCTCCTGTGGTACTGCATTCCATGGCAATAGGTGCACTTCCATTACACATGGTTGCCGTGACACTTAAGATTCCTAGCTCTAGACTCTAGGGGGAAACCTATGGCTCTGATACCAACTGTAACACCCCGCTACTTCGGGGTGTCCGTGCGAAGGGCACTATCCCAACGAACACGCTACTAGGGCATAGAAACTAAACAATATCATAAATACGCGAATTGATAACTGAAAATATCTGAAATAACCGTTTAACTGATAATCATATATATAACTGTATGACTGCTGTAAATGCTGATAATATTTGAATTACAAAACTAATCTGATGTCTGAACATAACTAAAAAGGAAACCTGCCTCTAAAGTCTGGAGCAAACTATTACAACTGAAACTGAAAGTCTATGAAAGTAATAACTGGAATTAATATAGCAATAACTAAGACTCCACTATCAAAGCGGAGCTCACCCAGATAATAGTTGCGCGACCTCTAGCTGATCAACTGCTCCTCATCTGCTGTAGGATCGTACTCTGAAATATGGTTGATGAGGGGTGGGTCATCGACTCAGTGATGGGGAACATGCATGCAATGCAACATTCATAACATATATATATATCACAAACTGACATGTTATCAATCATACAACCAATATCTTGTCGAGATGTCACACTAAAGCCTGCATACCAAGCCCTTTACTGTAAACTGTATCTGTATCTGTTACCCAGCGCTCAGCATAGGCATAATCTAATCTGATTTAGCACGCAACATGAGTTTACTCATCTCTGACCCACGTGGGGTATAACTGCATCTGTAACCAAGTCGTCCGATATCCGGGACCGGAACGTACTTGGCGGGCTCGGGCGACTCACTGCTAATTAGTAAACCATACTAAGATACCGGGACTGACCACCGGCCATAGTGTCTGACGTTAACTAATCAGGGGCGGCGTAACTACTCAAGACAGTCAGCACATAATTCACTCAAGCAATCATACATATCATGGATTCTACTTATAGTCTATTCGTCTGTCTTGTATTATCTTTATCACATGTTATATCATAAACCAATAAACAGCCAACCAATCAGCCAATCATACACAACATACATAGCATAAAAAAAAACATAAGTCTCTACTATTCTACTCTAACCACCTAACATGTTACTAGTTCTACTACTACTCTACTACAAACACATGAATAATTACTTTATTATTATCTTTCCTAACTATCTAGTCATCAAACATAAATATGAGCCATAAATGATACACTACATACAAGACCTCCACTCACCGGGATACTCCTGACACTGAGAAGCACCGTCAGCTCCGGCTCCAGCCAGCGGCATTGTGTTCGCACCTGGAGTGCAAAAAGGACCCATTCGGACCCCTGAAGGAAAGAAAACAAAACAAGAACTGAGGACACGACTATCACGCTCGCTAGCGCGCTTCGCGCAGAAAAGGCAAAATTGCCCGCTCTTGACTCACCGTCGGGAACTTTGCTCGTACTGAGAAATCCCCCAGGCGTCAGAACCTCACTCCGACAGAGTTCCTTTATAGAAAATGAACGCCCAAAAGCACAGCTCTTGAAAAAGGCGGGAGAAGGAGGTGTGAAGAAAGAGCTCCGCTACTACTCGTATATATAGGTGAGGGGGGAAAAGCTGACAACCTGCTGCAACCGATTGGGACTTCGACTTGGTCTCTAGCGACTAACACATGGTCGCTAGCGACTAGCTTCTCGCTAGCGGGCGCTGACTTCTCGCTAGCGAGACCCCTCTGACAGCAACTTGCTGACGTGTTTCTGACGCGTCCTAAAGAGAGTCCTTCCTAAGGGACACTATGATACGGGATATCACAAGTCGTGCAGATCCTCCCCCGAGGACTGAGGCTTTGAGGAGGGGTTTGGCACCGCAGCATGCTCAAGTCAGACGCCCAACCCCTACCCGTTTTAAGCCATATGCTCGTCCACCCCAGCAACCGCAGCACCACGGGCTCTACCCGTCATTTCATCCAGTGCCACTTGCGGCAAGCCTCACTCCGGGGTTTGTCGTCAGGGCCAGAACGTCTGCTATCGATGCGGCCAGCCAGGACATTACTCAAGAGAGTGCGGAGGTGTGGGTCCACAACCTTCCTCCTCCTCTAGGTCACAGCACCAGGGGCGCGTGTTCAAAATCATAGCAGAGGGTGCGGAGCGGTCCGACGATCTCATTAGGGATAAGTGTGTTATTTTGGGACAATCATTAGTTGTACTATATGATTCTTGTGCCACGCATTCATTCATTTCACATGATCATGCTAGGACCCTAGGATTGCATATGTCAGAGCTACCCTTTTATTTATTAGTATCTACCCCTACTGTTGCACCCATTAGGACATGCTTAGTTTGCATGAAGTGTAGGTTTCATATAGATGATAGGTCATTCATCTTTGATCTCATTTGCTTGCCCATGTCTGGTCTAGGAATTATTTTAGGCATGGATTGGTTGTCTGCCAATCAAGTCTTGCTTGATTGCCATGCTAAGTCTATTATTCTCCCTTCTATTCCATCTACATGTGTCACCCCTGTAGACTTATATGTTAGTGCCATTAAGTTAAACTGTTGTGGGGTTATGAGCAAGGCTTACGTGTTTCTCGCCGCTAGTGAAATCGAAAAGGGTCAGGTGTTGAGTGAGCTACCCATAGTGAGAGATTACCCGGAGGTTTTCCCTGAGGATATACCCGAGTTTCCCCCAACGAGAGAGGTTGAGTTTGCCATAGATCTAATGCCCGGGACAGGACCCATATCCATAGCACCCTATAGGATGTCACCCGGAGAGTTAGCAGAGTTGAAGACGCAGTTGGAGGAGCTCTTGGAAAAGAAGTTCGTGAGGTCTAGCGTTTATCCTTGGGGAGCACCGATGTTGTTCGTAAAGAAGAAGTGTAACACCCTACTAGATAGCCCTTAACGCTTAAGACATTTTAGGCCATTTCATAAGGGTTACTTCCTGTTATCATATATATTTTTATATTTGAAAATAGATATACGCGGAAAATACGTGGGAGAAATTTTCGTAAATCGTTTGCGGAATATAAAATAAGGGTCTTGCGAAATAATATAACGTATGTATACATATAAAGAATAATCCTGAACAATATCTCAATATAATAAATTAATCAATCATAGTCTCCCAAACATACATCAATAAAAGACAATAATAGGTGTAATCTCATGAGCCCAAGAACAAGACTCACAAGACTCCAGTAATACAATCTATCAATATAAGTACTTGCCGGCTAACAATGGTCCGGACTTAGGAAAATAATATGAAATAAAAACATAAATCAAAAACATATAATCCATGAAGGGAAATAACTCAATAGGCATGGTCCATAAAAATAAACTAATAAAAT
Organism: Aeschynomene evenia; assembly: GCA_013621005.1. Classification (NCBI taxonomy): domain Eukaryota; kingdom Viridiplantae; phylum Streptophyta; class Magnoliopsida; order Fabales; family Fabaceae; genus Aeschynomene; species Aeschynomene evenia. The sequence goes on along the minus strand of CM024263.1, from coordinate 16,257,974 downwards.
AACAATAAATGAAGTCTAATCTATGGCTGTTCGGGCTCCAAACTCGTCGTCTTGCTGATACTCATCATCTAAAAGGGGTGAAATAACATGGGGTGAGTACTTGAAAGTAACTCAGAAGGGGAGCTGTCCCGGTTTTAATTAGTAAATAATTGAGCATGAATGAATTCAATTCAATTATAAGTTCCAAAATGATCTTGTCCCGGTACGACTACCTATGTGCGTCTTGTTCCTTTTAAATTAACATTTATACATAACATAAATAGTCATCAATGTGTGGTGTGATAAGTGCTTGACTATCATACATATAAACATAAAGGTAAAATAACATCCTTTGTCTGTAACGTATATCTCATATCTTTACTTAGTTTATCTTGAGTCTTTTAAGCATACTTAGTATGCCTGTGGATCTGTTTCAATTAAAGCACGCCCTTTTGGTGCCCCGTGGATCATTTACATTGTTTTAGCCTGACCACCCTCCTGTAACCTCCTCTTCGCCGACCCTAGGTATGAGCTCATTGTAACACCCCGATTTTCATTAAGTTCTAATCAAGAGAAATTAAGGGTAATTGACCTTGGTTAGAATTTAATTAAGTTAGGGTGGATAAGTTTCTTCTAGTAAATCATTATGTGTTTTGTGATCTAAGTGTATGTATAAGTGTTACACGAATTTATGTGTGTGTATTTCATATTATGTGGCTTAAGCGTATGGATATGTGTATGCATGGTATGATATGTGATTTATGTGTTTATGTGTATGTTTTTTATGATGGTTGAGGTTAGGGGTGATATGTAGAGGTTAAAGCATGAGTCGGGACGTTTTAGAAGTGTTTTGGGGCTATTTTGCAGCCCATTAATTGATTACAGAAGGCTGGTAATCGATTACACTGCACAGACTTTCGAATCTGTGCATTTTGACAGGCTGTAATCGATTACAGATTCGTGGTAATCGATTACAGACTGCGCAGTAAGGGTTTTTAGTGCATTTTAAGTTACGTATGGGCCCCACGATGACTCTAAACCATATATAACCGAGCCACCACATAAGAAACCTTAATCCTCACTTCAGAAACACTCCAAACACTTTCTCTAATCCTTGTGCTTCCATTGTTCTTCCTCTCTCTCAATAACTCAAAGCCATAGCCATTCCAAACCACGAAACTCACATCAAACATTGCCCGTTCACGAAACCGATCACATATTTGTAATCCCCACACCAAGATACACCCTTCTACCGATTGCAATTCAGCAATAGGATTCGTATTCATCACCGTACCATTCGTGGGTCTAGAGAGAGAAAGCTAGAACGAGGGTTTCACCGGGAAAGGATTGTCTCTACGCTTTTAATTGAATTTCTTCAAGAGGTAGGGGTTCTAGGAATTCTTTATTCTCTGTAATTTCATGCATGATGATGTGTAATTGATGAGACTATTGTTGTTGTTCGTTTTTCCCGTTAGGGTTCATGAAAGGGTTGATTTATGAAATTGGTTTTGAAAAAGAAAGGGGTTTTATGAATTGAAAGGTGTTTTAAACGTATTTTCATGTTTGATATTGGTATGGCAATGTTTTCTATCGATTGGGATGATGTTAGATTCATATTTTGGCCAATGGCTATTGAAAATCGTGTTTTTGGAACTCTAGAATCGTATTTCACGACTTTGTAATCGATTACACGGGTTCGTAATCGATTACGATGTCTGAATTTCCAATCGCGAGAAAACATGGCTCACTGGTAATCGATTACAAGGTATGTGTAATCGATTACTGTAATCGATTACAGCCCCGCTGTAATCGATTACTGTAATCGATTACAGCCCCGCTGTAATCGATTACAGCACTGCAGATTTTACGAAAATTAACTGTTTTGACCCTTTATGTACCCTAATGCGTTCTACGACTTGTATAAATGTTATATATGATTTATGCATGATTTATGTATGATTATATGACCTATAAAATATGTTTATATGTAATTATAATATAAAAGTATGATTATAATATAATGCATGTTATATATGATTCATGTATGTTTATTGTGTAATGTTACGAGTTGTATGTGTGTTTAATTGCTATGATGTATATATAATTATTGAATGAGATGTTTATGATGAATGATTACGTGATGAATATGCTATGTACTGATATATATTATGATGAAATGCTCTGAATGAATTAACTCTGTCATCCGGTAAAGGTTAAAAGATGCTCTGAAAGATACTCTGATGCTCTGAAATATCTCTGTTAACTCTGAAAGACTTCTGATAATTAAAAGACGTTCTGAAAGATCTCTGATACTCTGAAAGATTAAAATACCCTGTAGCCTTCAGCTTTTGATGAGTGTTGTAGGGAGGGGTGGCATCCTCGACTGCAACTCCTTCACTTGAGGAAGGTGAACTGTACCCCCTCTTCCTCGTATGTTTTAGGATGAGCTCATGCCTAGGGGCCGGATTGTAGGAGTATGGATGGGAGGGAGGCTTTGCCAAGTCTGATAGATTTAAAGTAAAAGTTAATGATAAGATGCTCTGAAAGGAAGTTCTGATAAATGTTCTGTTAGGTTATATTTGCCCTGATTGTGATAGAAGCACATAGTACACTACACAAAGACCTTTAATTATGATATGTTATATGAATTAATAAAATGGACCAGATGCACTTAGGTAAGACGTTATGGGGAAAGATTGATTTTCAACTTATATCTGAATTGAACTCATTCATGCTTCACTTATTTTATAATTAAACCCGGGTCGGCTTCCTCTACTGAGTCACTTCCCAGTGCTCACCCTATGTTTTTCCCACCTTTTAGAGGAGCAGACAGAGCAGGAGGTCGGAGCACACGAGGAGCCCGTGCAGACTTAGTTTATGATATAGTTCCCTAGATATCAGAGACATGTTTTACTTCCTTATCAGATGTTATGACTTTTATGCTTCCGCTACGTTTATTTATTTATTATGTTTTCTGAGTCCGGACCTTTGTTAGCCGGCAGCTATTTATTTGCTCATATTTATGGTGGAATCTCATAGGTCACAGTTTTTGGCTTATGGGGTGAGACCTAGTATTTATTTCATGTTTGTTACTTGATGGGAGTTATCTATATGATGAAGTACTTTTAGTAGAGGTTTGTATCGCGTATTATTATTATCGTTGTATTTATGCGCAAGGCCCTTATTTTCTATACCGCAAATGATTTTCGAAAATTTACTCCCGCCTATTTTCCGCGTATTACATTTTAAAGATAAAGATAAAACATGATAACAGGAGGTAACCCTTATGAAATGGCCTAAAATGACTTAAGCGTTAAGGGCTATCTAGTAGGGTGTTACACTCATCCTATACATATGGGTAGAGGGGGTCATTCACCTTTCGCTAGTGAGTCGTTACAACCGAGGTTGCCAGCCCCTGTAACGTTCATCACGAACGGAGAGGCTACTCTGTGTGTCTTAACTTTCTTTTCACTTTGTACATTAATCTCTTTACATAACATGTACTCATTCATCATATATATCACATAATCATTTCAAACAGTATATAGAATCACATATAATTCATAGGATATTCATACATATCATTCATACAAGTCGTAGAACACATTAGGGTGCATAAAGGGTCAAAACGGTTCATTTTCGCACAAACAACAGAGAGCACGCGTTTCTGACGATTGGAAATTCACTTCCTGTAATCGATTACGAACTCGTGTTAATCGATTACAACGTCGTAAAACACGATTCTAGAGTTCCAAAATACCAGTTTTCATAGCCAATGGCCAAAATAATAACCTAGAATTGTTCCAATCGTTAGAAAACAAAGCCACACGAAAATCAATCACAAAAAAGTACATTTTAAACACTTTTTAATCGGTGAAAACACTTACAATTTCAATATAAAACGGTACAATTTACCCCTTTCATGAACCCTAATGGGAAAAACAACAAGAACATCAATTTCATCAAAAGTCATTATCATCATGCACGAAATTCAACATTTAGAATGTCTAAACCACTACCTCTTAGCAGACGATAGCAAAACCGTGATGACAATACTCTAGCCTGACGTTTCCCGTGAGTACTCTTTCTCTCTCTCTAACCCCACGAACGGTCCGGTGACAACGGTGACACTTGATGGAGAAAAGCAATCGGTGGTTATGTGTATTTTGGTGAGAGGATCAAGAATATGTGGTCGGTTTCTTAATCGGGTGAGAATTGGTGGGTGGTTCTTGGCGTGGAATGGTTATGGCTTTGTGTGTTCTTGAGAGAGAAACCTATGGAAGAACCATGGAAGAACCATTTGATGGAATGAATGATGTACAAATACAAGCTTTGACCAGGCATTTTGACGGCTTGGTGAGGCAGCTTAGGGAAGAAATGCATGAAAGGTTAGATCAACATCAAGTTGTAAATCTAGAGGAAGGAAGAATCATCAACAACAAGAACAGGATTGAAGGGGTAAAACTTTCCATTCCACCTTTTAAGGGGGAAGTGATCCAGAGGAATACTTGGAGTGGGAACTCAAGATTGAGCATGTGTTCACATGTAACACATACTTAGAAGCTTAAAAGGTGAAGTTGGCATAAATTGAGTTCTCCAAGTATGCAAAGAGAAAGGAGACAATATGAGGAGCCAATGGTGGAGACTTGGGCAGAGATGAAAAGGCTCATGAGGAAGCGTTTTGTATCCTCAAGCTACAACAGAGTTACAAAACAAGCTTCAGAGGTTAAACCAAGGGGGAAAGTCTCTGTTGAGGAATTTTACAAAGAGCTAGAAGTTACAATGATGAGAGCCAATGTGGTGGAAGACCCCGAGGTAACCATGGCTAAATTCTTAACTAGCTTAAATAATGAGACTAGAGATGTGTTGGAATTACAGGAGTACAATGATATTAAAGAGTTGGTGCACAAAGCAACTCAAGTGGAACAACAAATTAGGAGGAGGAGCTTGTCTAGAAAGGGTATCTCTCACCCCAACTGGAGGGATCATCCAAAGAAGGAGGGAAGCTCAACTTCCTCAGCTTCTCAACATCAGAACTCACAACGGGAGAAAGGAAAGTGTGTCGAGAGGTGTTCAATCTCACCTTAGAAGCAAGGGAGCAGCAACATAAAGTGCTTTAGGTGTTTGGGGCATGGGCACTACACATCAAATTGCCCAAACAAAAGGGTGATTATTTTTGAAAGTGAGTGGGGAGTACACGAGTCAATTAGAAGCTAGCAAGGATGAATATGGAGGAGCTTCTGAAGAAATTGAAGAAGAAGAACTCATACCCAAGGGAGAGTTTCTCATGATAAAAAGATTTTTAGGTGCTGAACCTACAGAACCTGAGGAAATTCAGAGGGGAAATATTTTCCACAGCATATACAAGGTCAGTGGGAAGATATGTTCAATGATTACTGATGGAGGAAGTTGTACCAATGTGGCCAGTGAAATGTTGGTTCAGAAGTTAAACTTACCCACCAAACCACATCAGAAGCCATATAAATTTCAATGGCTAAGTGACAAGGGTGAGGTATAGGTTTAGTGGCAATTAGAAATTTGTTTTTCCATTGGTAAATATCAAGATTCTATTATTTGTGATGTTCTACCTCTGGAAGCTACACATATTTTGTTAGGGAGACCATGGCAGTTTGATAAAAAGACAATTCATGATGGTTTCACTAATAAAATCTCTTTTGCTCATGGAGGCATGAAGGTGGTGCTAAGCCTCTAACTCCAAAAGAAATTCATGAGGACCAAGTGAAGTTAAGAGCACAATTTTCTCAAGAAAAACAAGAGAAGATCATAAAAGACTAGAGAGAGTTCAAAGCCACAAAAGGGAAGGAAAAAGAAAAACCATAGAGTGTCAAACACAGCCAAAATAGAGAGAAACTAAAGAGTGAAACACTTGAGAGAAAAGAGTTAATTTTGGCAAGATCCAAAGAGGACAAGAAGCTAGTGACAACAAGACAACCATTGCTCTCACTAGTTTCTAAAAATATTCTTCTAATTGTTAACACAGAAAAAGAGAATGATTTGCCTTTGTGTGCTGATTTGTTTTTGCAGGGAGTTAAAGAATTATTTCTAGAGGTTGAGCGAAGAGGGTTGCCACCAATAAAAGCAATTGAGAATCAAATTGATTTCATTTCTAGTGTATCTCTACACAAGAGGCCAACTTACAGAAGCAAACCTCAAGGAACACACAAGTTTCAGAAGCATGAAGCTGAAGTAATGGAAAATGGCTGGGAGTGTGAGAGCCATGATCCAAGAGTGACCTTTGAACCTAGGGGGTTGATTTTGGGGCATTACAGAAAAGAAACAATTCCAAGAAAACCAAGATTGTCACCAAAAGGAGAAGGACAAATTTATATTCTGGAGAAGTTCAATAAAGATGCATACAGAATTGGATTGCAAGGTGAGTTTAAGAAGAATACCACAATTAATGTCACTAAAAATTCTTTTTATGATGCAAATTTGAGGACAAATATTTTTCAAGAAGGAGGGTCTGATGAGGACATAACTTGGAAAGATGCTCAGAACCTGAGCAAAGAACAGTCAAATGATCAGAAGCTAGAGGAAGCTCATTTCAAGGTTCGGAAGCACGGAGTCGAAGATCATAAGCTTGAAACTAAGCTTTCAAAGCTGGAATATAAAACAAGGCAAGATCATAAGCTTGATAATTATGCAGAACATGTTCACAGGCTAAGGGATTGATAGATGTATATTTTTACCTATTTTTACCCCTTATATTTATCTTGTTGTTTCATTTCAATTATTATAAAGTGTGCAACTAGCTAGTTTTGCTCTTAACTTCCTAATTGGTTCATTTGATGAAACTTTGCATAATTGTGTCTTTTTGGCACATATTTATGACCAAAGGAAATCAAGGTTGCGATTTGTGCATTTCTTGTTATATATGTGTGTTTATATGTTTATGTAATTATGTTGGTGTTATGTGTTTGTTAAGTGTTTATGTGATTGTATGTAATTTATATGTTTGTATTCATAATTCTATGAGTGTATATGTGTATTATTATGTAATATGTTGTATGTGTATGTTTATATGTTTATATTATGTGAAAATGCACAATTCACATTGCAATTCTGGTTCTGATGCAGGTACCCTCGCTAGCGGATAACTCCGATCGCTAGCGAGTGATCAGTTGAAGACTGGTCGCTAGCGACCACATGCTAGTCGCTAGCGACCATGCACCTGCAGAACGGGGACAATTTCAGCAACCTCGTCCAATCTCAACCACCACTCAACCACGGCAGTTTCTACCACTCCAGAACCTTAACCCAAGCTTGTGCGACCAAAACCCAAGTTCTGGACTCAAGAACCGCCGCCCAAAGAGCGAAATTGAACAATCTACGCCACTTTCAACCACCATCGGCGGCGATAATCGGAGCAAACGGCAAAGGCACCACCATCTAGGGTCAAGGTTCACTTCAGATGTCCGTGACGGAGGTCGAAGAAGTGTCGCGCCACCACCGGACGGCCGCAGCAGCCACCAGCACAAATTCAACCATAGCAGCTCCCGAGACCGTCGCTAGCGGCCAACCTACAGTCGCTAGCGAGTGTGCATTGTCAAGCTGGTCGCTAGCGACGAGTGCTTACTCGCTAGCGACCACGTCGCGCCAAGAACAGTGGACGGAGGCAGCTTTTCTATATATTTCAGCTCCACAATCATTCATTTATTCATTCATGCTTTCCTTAGGGTAGTTTAGAGAGATGAGCTCTGACTTCTCCCTAGGCTAGGAATAGTAGTAAATAGTAAATACTGATTGTAATAGTAAAATAGTAATTTATTTTTACCGCACTGTTTTTACCGCTTGTACTATTTATTTACTTTTTACTGTATAATTAATTTACCGCTTTCAATTATTGTTTTTATTTATTTTCATGCAATGTTAGAGTAGTTAGCTAGTCCCGGTGTAGGATAGTTTATCGGTTAGGTTCGTTATTACTTGAGACTTTAGGTAGTATGTGATTCACCTAGTGTAGTTTCTCTATATAGCTCTGATTTTATATTGCCTAGTTTACTCGTACGGTTTAGTCGAATGGTTGGCTAGGATAGCTGTGAGCATGCGTTTAAGTTATTGGTTTAGAGGATGTCGAGGCTAGTTGGTTGATTAGGAATTGATCATCTGTTCTGGACGTTGGTTCCTAGTTGACTAGAGAGCGTTAGAGGTTAACTACCGGTTTAGGAGTTAGGTATTGCATAGTGTCACACTAGATTGAGTCGTGAACTGTTTTGTGAGCGAGTCGCCTAGGTATTCCCTTGGTGAGATTGGAGGTTTATTCAGTCTGATTAGGAGAGTACAATTACACTACGAGTGCCACACGCTAGGAGTTGAGCGTAGTGTAAGCTCCAGAACCCTTCTGAGAGAAATTGATATATTTCTCTTAGAGAGATAGAAAGTTTTAATGATAACAAAGTAAGCCATAAGTATAAAAATTTTACTTAAGGTATTGCTAATATGTGTGCTAAGTGTCTCAGAAAGCTTAAACTTTTGCAACTCCATGAGTAAGATCAAGACAAATAACGAGTAACCTTATGAATTACAAGAAGAAATCATAGCGTGAAAGACATCAGAAAGGATAGTCAAGAAACGAAAAAGGTGAAAGTGCAGTTCTGAGAGAAGAACACTGTCGCCTCAGAAAGGTCTCAGAAGACCTTGCGACTGGTGGTTCTCAGAAGGGTCTTCCCTCAGAAGGTTCGCCTCAGAAATCCGTACATCTCTCTGAAAGTTGGACTCAGAAGCAACCAAATGTCAAGACTCAATGGATGAAGCATTCATTCTCAGAAAGCTCGAAACAGCAAGCCAAGGAAGTGGGAACATGCGCACTGTAGAAGTCAGAAAAGTTCCTCATTTTGCGCTGACTGTTGCAGGGAGCCGTTCTGAGCCAGACACAGCCACATCAGCAAAGTGAAAGCTTCTAATTTCGCGGCTCTTTGATGCCTATATATATGAGTTCAAATCCAGAGCATTGTGACGAAATTCTTGCGCGAAAAACTCTTGATTAAACGTGCCAAAACTTTGCTGAATTGAAAATCATTTGCGAAAACTTAGAACTTTCTCATAAAGACAATTTTATGGGATTGTTCTTCTAACTTTGCGAAAATCTTCTAGTTCTGTATTGGTGTAAATTCTCACATTTGTAAGTTAAATCTAGAAGTCTACTAAGGGCCAAATTAAGTTTGTAACTTAATCTTAGTAGTTGATTTCCGAAGCAAAAACAACTTTCCGAAAAACGCTAAGTCCTTCGCTGTTGGAAGGCAGTTTTAAGTCCTCGATTGTTTGAGGCAAGTTTAAGTCCTTAAGTGTTTAAGGCAAGCAAAGTCCTCGGTTGTGAGGCAAGTTAAATTCCTTAATTAAGTTAAGGCAAGGAAAGTCCTCTAGTGTTGGAGGCAAGGAAATCCACTTCGGATTGTGAAGTGGTGAAAGTCCTTTACGTGGTAAAGGCAGTGTTGTCTGAGAAGGCACGATAAGAAGAATATCTAAAGAACTCTAAACTGAAGGTTGAGGACTGGAGTAGGTTAGTTAGAACCGAACCAGTATAAAATTCTTTGTGTCCAGCTTTTCTCCCTTACTCTTTACTTGTGTAAATCTTTGAGAAAACCTACAAACACGTTTTAACTTATCCAGAATTGTGAAAACCCATTGAGTTGAAATCAGAAAGCGTTTAAGTGAAATTAACTTGAAAACACTTTCATAAACCTCTCAGAAAGGAACCTTCTCAGAAAGGTAAAGTTCTCAGAAGCTTAACCTTCTCAGAAAGGTTATTCCGCTGCAAACACTCAAGTCACCTTTCTGAGTAAACAACTTTCTAAGAAAAGTTTTTAAGAAGTAATTTTTAAAAACCTGCACGATTACACCCCCCTTCTCGTGCACAAATACACCTTCAATTGGTATCAGAGCTCGGTCCTTAAGGGGTTGAGCACTTAACAGTGTGAAGGAAAAAGATCCAAGAAGGGACTATGGACTCACCAGCTGCGTTCATATCTGATGGGGCTTCAATCAACAGACCTCCAATGTTCCTTGGAGATAGTTTCGACTATTGGCGTGATAGGATGACATTGTTCATCAAGCACACCAGTCTTGATCTATGGGACAGGATTGAGAACGGCGACTATCAACCTTTGCAAACAATAACAGAACAAGCTGTTGTTGCAGCAGACGCTGAACCTGGAGCAGCACCTCCAGTGCCCAGAACCTACACCAGACGAGTTCCCAAGGATGAATGGACTCAAAACATGAAGGAGAAGATTCAGCTGAACTTCAAGGCCAAGTACATTCTCCTATGTGCACTACCCAAGGTAGAATACGACAAGATAGTGTCGTGTGATACAGCACAGGAGATATGGGAAAGGCTTCACATGCTGCATGAAGGTAATGACGAAGTCAAGGAAACGAAGATATCCATGCTCGTACACAAGTACGAATCCTTCTGCATGCAACAAGATGAAACCATTGACATCATGTCAATACGGTTTCTTCACATCATCAATCAGCTCAAAGTCTTGGGAAAGACTTACTCAAACGCTGAAATGGTAAGAAAAATTCTCAGAAGCCTCTCCTCAAAATGGCGACCAAAAGTTACAGCAATCCAAGAAGCCAAGGATCTAAATCAGCTTGGTTTGGAGGTATTATTCGGCTCACTCAGAACACATGAGATTGAGCTGGAAGGATTGCTTGGAGGACCATCCTCTTTGTCTAAGCCTCAGAAGGGTCTGGCTCTTAAAAGCCAAGTAAAGAGATCTTCCAAGGCTCTCAAGGCCGAAGAAGTTTCTGAATCAGAAGATGAATCAGACTCAGAAACAGAGGAAGATGATATCTCTCTTCTGGTTCGAAAAATGAAGAAAGCCTGGAAGAGAAGACCAAGCAAAGGCAAGGAGATTACTCCCAAGAAAGGAAAGCTAAAGCCTTCTGAAGCCACATGCTATGGCTGTGGATAAAAGGGTCACTTCAGAACGGAGTGCCCTCAGAACAAAGGGAAGAAGAAGTTTATTCCCATAAAGAAAAGAAGGCAATGGATGCTACTTGGAGTGACTCAGAAGAGGAAGGTTCTGAGCCAGCAAGCGAAGAGGAAGCTAACGTCTGCTTCATGGCTGGTACTGACTATATTCTGGAAACAAAATCTGAGTCAGAAGAGGTACCCAACTCCCCTCCTCTCTCATACTCATGTAATGAGATCTCAGAACTCTATGAAGAGCTTCTGAGAGACTCAAACGAATTAGCTAACAGTTTCAGCAACATAAAGAAAAATTACAAACATCTAGAAGCTGAAAATGCTACACTAATTCAAGAAGTTGAGAATCTAAAACTTGAAAGAGATGATTTTAAAAACAGATATCTTGAAAGTCACAATCTCTATCAAGCTTTAGAAACAATGTATTTTGTAACTGTCGAAAAGGCTGAACTAGCCTTAATAGAATTACAAAAGACCAATGAGCTTCTCACTTCTGATCTAGTTAAGATGGTCAATGGCGAGAAAATGATGACTCTTTTACTTGGAGGTCAAAGACCTTACAAAGATAAAAGAGGACTTGGATATGAAGAAGTTTTCGAACCCCATGACCTTGATCCATCATTAACTAAATCACATCGCATGTGCATCTCATGTTTCAAAGATGGACATGGATCTGAGACATGCCCTATGCTTAGTAAAGGAAACACTTCTCTGTCCAAAATGGCTAAGAAGGTTAAAAACTCTCAGAAGGCTAAGTCTTCTCAGAAGACAAGTCCTTCTCAGAAGGGCGAGTCTTCTCAGAAAGCAAAAGCTTCTGAAAAGGGCAAAGAAAAAGTTTCTGAGTCTCAGAACCACAATCCTTCTAAGAAAAGAAGAGAAAAGGCAAAGGAAGCTAACAAGCAAGGACCCAACAAAGCATGGGTACCTAAATCAGTGAACTTTGTGTCTGCAGGTGCATCAACAAGCACTGCTCCATCAACAAGCACTGCTCCACCACCAAGATGAGCAGTGGTACTTGGACAGTGGCTGCTCAAGGCACATGACTGGAAGCAAGCACTGGTTCAGAAACCTTAAGCCCAAGAAAGGAGGAACGGTGCGATTCGGTGATGGTGCCAAAGGGAAAGTCATTGCCATAGGAGATGTTGGTAAGGATTCTTCTCACCAAATCTCTGATGTACTTTTAGTTGATGGCTTAACACACAATCTATTAAGCATTAGTCAATTATGTGACAAAGGCTTAAAGGTTGAGTTTTATGCCAAATATTGCCATGTGACTAATCTCACTAACGGCAAGATCGTTCTGGAAGGAAAACGAGTTGGTAACATCTACGTTATCCATCTAGATGATCTAAAGGATCAAAATGTGAAGTGTCTTGTCTCTGTCCAAGAAGACAAGTGGCTTTGGCATAAGAAACTTGGTCACGCACATATGAAGCTTCTTTCTGAGCTCTCTTAGAAAGGACTTGTAAAGGGTCTTCCCAACATTAAGTATCAGAAGGATGCAACTTGTGACTTCTGTGAAAAGGGAAAACAAACCAAAGCCTCATTTCCAAGCAAAAGTGGAATCTCTACTCAGAAACCACTTGAGCTCCTTCACATGGATCTCTTTGGACCAACTAGAACGGCTTCCCTTTCTGGAAAACGCTATGGTCTTGTCATAGTGGATGATTATTCTAGATTCACTTGGGTATTCTTTCTAGCTTCTAAGGAATAAACATTTGAAAAATTCAAAGCTTTTGCGAAAAAAGTTTCAAATGAAAAAGACTCTCACATTCACACCATACGATCCGATCATGGAGGTGAATTTGAGAATCATGCTTTTGAAAAGTTTTGTGAAAATCTGGGCATTGGTCACGAATTCTCTTCTCCCAGAACTCCTCAACAAAATGGAGTGGCTGAGAGATAGAATCGAAGCCTTCAAGAAATGGCAAGAACGATGCTCTTAGAAAGTGGGCTTTCAAAAGGTTTTTGGGCTGAGGCTATAAACACCTCATGCTATATTCAGAATCGAGTTTTTCTAAGACCAATTCTGAAGAAAACACCTTACGAGCTTTGGAAGAACAAAATACCCAACATATCCTATTTTCATTTTTTGGTTCTTCGTGCTTCATACTCAACACAAAGGACAAACTAGCTAAGTTTGATCCTAAATCCGATGATGGAGTATTTCTAGGATATTCCTCTGTCTCTAAAGCCTATAGAGTTTATAACAAGAGGAGCAAATGTGTTGAAGAGACAATCCATATTAAGTTCAAAGAACTTAGTAAGGACTTGCCTCAGAAGGTTGCTGACTTAGAAGATGAATTTGAGAAACTCAATAACTCTTCTGAGAAAGCCAAAAAGAAAATTCTTATAGATGACGAAAGTGATTTCTAATCTATGGAAAAACCTTCTCCATCCAAAGAAAAATCTAAAGAAATCATTGAAGCTCCAGAACCTGATGAATCTATTTCTCCAACGTCAATGGAATTTAGATTCTCAGAAAGTCAAGCTTTAGATAACTCAGAACGAGAACCTTCAGAGCCACCTTCTCATAACCCTATGCCTAAAGGACATAGAGGCTCAAGAGACTTGAAAAATGTCTCTCAGAATGAAGTCTTGGGTGATCCCGAGCGTGGTGTGAGAACCAGAAGGAACTACACGAATCTTGCTATGGTTTCTGAACTTGAACCAGAATCCATAGAAGAAGCGTTGGATGATCCTAGCTGGATAAATGCTAGGAAGAACTAGACCAATTCGAGAGAAACCAAGTTTGGAAACTAACTCAAAAACCCAAAGGCAAGAGTGTCATTGGGACTAAGTGGGTGTTTCGAAACAAGCTTGATGAACATGGTCAAGTCGTGAGAAATAAGGCCAGATTGGTTGCTCAAGGGTACAATCAACAAGAAGGAATAGATTATGATGAAACCTTTGCTCCAGTCGCAAGATTGGAAGCTATTAGGATGCTGCTAGCTTTTGCTGCACATAAAGGCTTCAAACTCTATCAAATGGATGTAAAATCTGCCTTCTTGAATGGATACCTTTCTGAGGAAGTTTATGTAAAAAAACCTCCTGGTTTTGTGAATGATACATTTCCAGAACACGTATTTAAGCTCACAAAAGCTCTGTATGGTCTAAAACAAGCTCCTAGAGCTTGGTACGACAGATTGAGTTCCTTTTTGCTTAAAAATGAATTCTCAAGAGGGAATGTTGACACTACACTATTCACCCTCTCAGAACACTCTGGTTTCTTGATTGTCCAAATTTATGTTGATGACATAATTTTTGGTGCAACCAATGAGCGGCTAATGCAAGGTGAATTCGAGATGAGCATGATGGGGGAACTTAAGTTCTTCCTAGGATTGCAAATCAAGCAAGAGTCAAAAGGGACTTTTATACATCAAGAGAAGTATACCAAAGAACTTCTGAGGAAGTTTCTGATGGATAAAGCCAAGCCTATGAGCACTCCCATGCATCCTTCTCAAGTAATTGACCTAGATGAAAATGGTGAGAAAGTCTCATAAAGCAACTATCGTGGCATGATTGGCTCTCTTCTCTATCTCACTGCCTCTAGACCAGATATTCAACTAAGTGTTGGCATCTGTGCTAGATTTCAATCAAAGCCTAAGCAATCTCACTTAACTGTTGTTAAAAGAATTCTGCGATATTTGATAGGAACCACTAATCTTGGTTTATGGTACGAGAAAGGTTGTTCCTCCGATGTTGTAGGATATTGTGATGCTGACTATGCTGGAGACAGGATTGATTGCAAGAGCACAAGTGGATGCTGCTGTTTCTTTGGAAAATGCTTGATTACATGGTCATGCAAAAAGCAGAACACTATTGCGCTATCAACAGCAGAAGCTGAGTATGTGTCAGCAGCAAATTGCTGCACTCAAATGCTTTGGATAAGGAACCAATTGCGTGATTATCAACTAAGGTATGAGAAAATTCACATTCTTTGTGATAATACTAGTGCAATTAACTTAGCAAAGAATCCTATTCAGCATTCACGATCCAAGCACATAGATATAAAACATCATTTCATTCGGGATCATGTGCAAAAAGGCGATGTTGAAATCAAATTTGTGAATACTGAGGATCAAATCTCAGATATATTCACAAAGCCTTTACTCGAGGATCGTTTTAATGTCCTGAAAGAACTCCTTAATCTAAGACGTTTCTAAGTGTTTAAATTCTGAAAAATATTTTCTTAGAAACTCCCCTTACTCCTAAGCTTAGAATCTGAGACAGATAAGTTAGAGCTAAGCTTCTGAGCAAAATGTCAGAAAACATGCTCTGAGAAAATCATCTCTCAGAAGACCCACCTCTCAGAAATGAAGTCTTCTGAAAAGTCTCTCAGAAGGCAACATTCTCAGAACGACCACTTCTCTCAGAAAAGTGCCTTCCAAGAAAGTAGTTACCAACGGTAACTTTTGAATTAAATTCTGCAACGGCTACTTCTTACCTGCTCTATAAAAATCACAATGTCTCTTTCTAGATTTGATATTTGCTTTTCAAAATTCACCCAAAACGCTGTCAAAATTCTCTTCTCACCTCACCTCTCTTCTTTCATCCCTCACGTATCCTGGCTGAAGATTCTGAGGAAATGTCGTCCGATCAAATCTCGATCGGGAAAAGGAAAACAACAGCAAGGGCAGTCGAAAGCAAATACAGGCACGATCGAGTAGGAAAGAAAGAACACAAAGAAACTACCATCTTAGCACATGCTACCAACGCTGGACTCAGCTCAGAAACAATCATTGATGCTACTCATATCTCTGAAACAATTGTGACCGAGTGTTCTTCATAACAGAGTCAGTATAAACGAGACTCACACAAGGAATCTCAGGAGTGTTACTTCAATTTGATTAAGATTCCTCCTCTCCAACTTGGTCCAACTCCCTCCATATCAGACCCGATAAGTGAATTTAGTTCTCAGAATGGAACGATAGAAATAAATTCATCTCGTATGGGTCAATCCATGAAGAAAAAGATAATTGAAGCAATGCATCAACAGATGTCTACCTTCAGTATTCCAGATGAAGATCAGAGATCAGAGACAATGGGTCACCCAACGGACACCTTGGAGCTAGTTCAGGATTCTGAGGACTCTCAGAAGCAGCCCTGCACTAAATAAACATAGCACATTCACTTACTTACTCTGATATCATGGAGAATAAATAAATACAACTCTTTATCAAATAAACATGATATACAACTACTTATAAATATTATTCTCAATGCTTCTATACCTTTCATGTCATATGATCTTGTTTATTTTATTATTATTTCATACTTATGCTTTATTCTAGTTTTACTTGTACTTTATACTCTACCCTTAAGTATCTTGTAAACTCATATATTTTATTCATCACCAATCTTGTCTTCTATACTATTACTGTTACTATTACTATTATCATTATATATCATATATTATACATGTTGTTGTTCTTACTGTATTATTCTTTTATTATTATTATTAGGGTTAATATTTTATTATTATCTTCCCTATTAATATTACTATCATTATCATATTATTATTATTATTTCTACCTGTTATCTACCTATTATTAACTAATATACATGTTAATAGGTATAAGTTTATGTAATAGTAATATGTAATAGAAATATACATATACTAATAAACTGTCTTTTTATATATATATATATGTATAATAGTAATATATAAGTTTATGTAATATTCACGCTGCCAAAAAAAAATCAAATTCAAGTATGCTCGACTGCCGCTGCCAATTGCCATATGCATATGTATATATATATATATGCGTTATATCTACGTCGTAATCACAATAATAATAATAATAATAATAATAATAATAATAATAATAATAATAATAATGCACAAAAATCCCTAATGGGAAAAACGACCATCGCATTAATCTCATAAAATCATCATCAATATGCATGAAAATGGAATGCCTAAACCCCTACCTCTTGAAGACAATTTCGAAATATGCAAAGAGAAACCCTTTCCCGACGTTGCTCTCGTTGGAAACCTCTCTCTCTAGCCCCACGAACGGTCTGGTGATGCCGGAGACTCTAAACGGAGAAACAGAATCGGTAAAAAGGTCCGACTTGATGAGAGGATTAAGAATATGAGTTTATTTTCTAGATTGGGTAAGGTTTGATAGGTGTTTCGTGGTTTGGAGTATCAATGGCTTAGGGAGCTCTTGAGAGAAAGGTGACTATGGCGGCTCAGAAGAAGGAGGAGAGTGTTTTTCTCAATTGGAGAGGGTTACTAGTGTTTATATAGGGAGTGACTAGGTCAAGAGTCATTGTGGGGCCCACCGTCACTTAAATTACTAAAACACTCCAAATCCCCCCAAATAATACTATAATGCTCATATAATTTTTTCTAATATTTAAATATAAATTAAAATACACACATAGGCACATAAAATAAAATAAAATAAAATAAAATAAATAATAATATATAACACTAATATTATCTAATAACATCATGTAACTCATATAAATATTTTATATCATCATTCCTAACCATATGCATCATCTAAATACCAATTAAAACTCATATATGCATCCAACATACTCTCCCACACACAATGAACACTCACATAAATACACATAATTATCATGACATATAATTTACACACGTAATTCACATAGCATAGAATGAACACATATATACACACTTAAATCACGTCACACATAAGGGTTTGACTAGAAGAAACTTATCCACCCAAACCGAATTAAATCCTAACCAAGGTCAATTACCCTTAATCTCACTTAATTAGGACTTAATAAAAGTCGGGGTGTTACATTTCTCCCCTCCTTAAAAAGAATTTCGTCCTCGAAATTCGACACTTCTAACACAAAAACAACACAAGGGTGTGATTAACACACAAGAAAACACGTGGAGGCCAAGATCAACCAGGGAAGAGTAACCATCCATGGTTAACTAGCCAGGACAGTCAACTTTGAATCAGGGTCAACCATCCTTAACAAACCTTGACTAGACCTTAACAAAACTACAAGTAGCTTAGCTTCAGGCCTAGGCATGCATCACACAATTCCCACCGTACTCTTGTACTAAATGGGTCCCATACAATGATGATTAAGGCTAGTCATCACCATAACAAATCAAACAAGCAAAATATAAATGCTTACCCCCGATGATATCGTCTTATTGCTCCGCGCCAACTGTGAACACACGTCCCTGGTGCTGTGGCCTAAAGGAAGAAGATGACTGTGGACCTGCTACCTTGCAATCCTTGACATAATGGCCTGCCTTCCCGCAGCGAAAACATGTATTCTGACCAAGGCGACAGACACTGCCATGAGGCTTGCCGCACGTGGCACATGATGGTAGGGCGAGTAACGCCTGAGGTGCTGCTGCGGCTGGGCGCTGCTGCTGCTGTAGAAGTCGAGGCTGAGACTGAGTCCTAGGTGGCTGACCATATGGCTGAAAGCGAGCAGAGGCGGTGTGGCTGGTCTGCTACGGTGCCGCACTCCTCCTCTGAGTCTCAACCCTCTGCGGTGCAACTGGGCGGCTGGTCTCCTCTACAATCCTGCAGGTGTCCACCATCTCTCTGTAGTCTCTGATCTTCATGTGCTTAACCATCCTCTTGATGTCTTGGTTCAGCCCAACACAGAATTTCATGCACTTCCAGCTCTCCTTCGGGTTTGCCTGGTAGAATAATTTGTTTGGTTTAACTTTAGAGTTTAGAGTAATCATATGGAGTGTTGGGAATGTGTTGTGCTACAAGGCTGCACTAGTGGAAAGAATTTTGAAGCCTCTTTCATGGTGTCAAAGGTTGAACATATTATTATTGCTTTTTTTTTTTTGTAGTTATTAGATTAAATGTACTCTTTGATGGTGTTATCTTTTTTTTTTTCTGAAATGAGTTGAATGATCATTCCCTTTTTGAAGTCTCTTGATAACTATTAAGATCACACATCTTGTTTCATACATGTTTGCAACCTAAGATTTGGAGTTTGTAGTTCATTCTTTGAATAATATTTATAGCCTTAGAGTAGTCTCATGTAAAGTTTCTATTAAATTGCCATGCTGCTATACAACATTTGAGGGTATAACAATTTCTTCTCAAATGAACTTGTAATAAAATTAGTTTTAGCATTATTTTCTATATGAAGAATTTGGTTTCATTATTTAAGCATAATCTAAGTCTAGTCCACTCATAGGTGAAGTTACAAATCTGAAACTTGATTGTCAAAATATTTGTTGATGCGGTTGTTCACTGTAATTGAATATTGAATATCTTGCTCATATTTATTGTGCTTTTTTCTTTACAGGCTTTAAATGCCCAATCAAGAGCATTCCTTATGCAGAAGCTGGATTGCTCTGGCATTGCTGCAAGGTATAATATTTTTATCTCTTACATTCTTTAAATCTGTTCATTATCTCATGCGATTTGGATAAATTGCAACATTGGTGCACCAATTGTGAATGGGTCAGCCCCTGCTCAGCAGGCTATTAGCTTGCCTATTGGTAATCTAGGTATGATAGATAGATAGATAGATAGATAATAGATAGTTTATATCTTATTATAATAGTTTATATGACATCACCTCATGATAATACTACGTGGATGATGAATATGAGAAACTCTTCAGAAGAATGAACCTATCTAGGTATTTACCAATTCTTCTCTTTCTAGGAATTTTTTCCTTTTTTCTTTTTTAAATTATAATCTGAATTATTCCTTGTTAACATATTTGTCCACTTCTTGTTGTTGATTGTCTTATCAGAATTGTAATTGATAATGAATCCAGCAAGAGTGCCACTGTGATAAGGGTATGGCTAATTTTCCTTGTCTTTTCCCCTTCATTTTTTGAGTACTACAATTTGATATAGATTGTTTCCATACAATTAGATTTTGAAGTGTATTTTGTGGATTAGATAGTTACATGTCTTTGACTTTTGTTTGTGGATTAGAAAAATATTGGAAGAAGTGCACTACCTTTATTTTGGATGGTTTGTCAAGGATCAAAGTTGTAAGTTTAATGTTTCAAGTCAAATAGCTTGTTATATTCTTTTTAGGCCAATAATATTATAGCTTGTTGTTTGTCCATTGTTATTGCTTATATATATAAATGTTCCACTTTTAATAGTCAGCCTTTACATTTATAAGATCTTTAAGATATCTTAATTTAAGATAATAACTAAGAACTTAGTAAATTAGGAGAGTATTTTGTTGAACCCTTAAATGTTAAACTTCAAAAAATAAAATACCAATAGTAAGACTTTTATTTTTGCTGTAAATTTTTGTTCTTGAGTACCAACATTTATATAACTAGGTGTCCTCAAGGTGTGTCCAAAGATTGAATGGATTTTATCGTGCTATTGCAAGGAGTATATTAAGGGTGTTGAAAGTTTTTTAGATAGCAAAACCCCTATTAACCTAACCCCTTGCAGATCTCTCACTCTCGTTCCCTCTCACTCTCCCAATCTCTCACTTTCTCAATTTCTCACCTTCTCGATCTTCATTTCTTCTTCCGGCGAAGCATCGGCGGCGGTGGCAGCAGCGTCAGCGGCGCATTTCATGTTCTGTTTCATTCCCCTTTCAAGTAAACAAATAATTGTATGATGACTAATGAGAGATGCATGTTCTTAAGTGTTAAATTTTAGATGTATGATTCCCAAATAATACTTTGTATCATACATTATCACTATAAAAATGAATTCTTTTATAAATTAAGCAAGATACGAATAGGAGTTGACATTTAGCCTTTTAATGTGTAGTTCTGATGAAAATTTGTACTAAATAGTGTAGCAATTAATGTCATAACTACTCTATCTTTTGCATTATAAGTGGCTAATTTTGTTGAAAAGTGCAGGTCAACTAATTAAAATTTTTTCCTTTGTAGGATGACATGCTTGGAGCAGTGACGACAATGATGATTACCCGTACTTGTGATATGTATTAATATTATTTCTTGGACTTATGACTTATTCATATGTAGAATGAATGTGTTATTGTTGTACTATATTATAAATACTTTATACAATATATATTAAAGAGTGTTTATTTATACAGTTTATTTTTAATATGATGTTCATATAATATAATATAAAAATTTGGACTAATTAGTTTCAATATTATAATATTTATTAATTTTAAATAAATAAAAGTTGTTCCATTTGTTTTGGAATGCATAATGCATTAAGGTGGCATTGATAAGATACAATGAAAGAAATCATGACTATTGACTATTAGAGAAAAGGCTACGCTTAGAATAATGTGTCCGTAGAATCAAAGAAAAGGCCACACTTATGAAAAGGAAGGCTATAAATTATGAGAAACGGCTACACATAAAAGAATGTGGCCATAGGTAAAAGCAAAAGCCACGCTTATCAAAATGTGGCCATAGATGCAAGGAAAAGGCCACGTTTATTAGGCGTGGCGACTAAATGCCACAGTTTAAAAGTGTGGCGAAAAGTACTGACATTAGGCCACACTTTTTGAATCTTTGGCCACGTTTTTTCCAGTAGCGTGGCGTTTGAGGCGGAAAAACGTGGTCGTAGGGTGATAACGCGGTTTTTACCAACATTTTATTCCCCTAATTTGGATAATTGTATGCAATTCTTAGCTCAATTTTGGCCTCTTTATTGTGTTTAATTCAACTTGAGATTAATCTGAGCTTAATAGAAATAAATGCTAAAATAACAAGTTTTATGATGTTTTTACAATTCAAGGATGACCTTTGCACTTGGCCTTGGATATTTCGTATTTTTAGTGCAGGTCACAGGTATTATTGGAGCTGTAGACATCAGGAACTGAGCAAGAAGCGGAGCAGTGGAATTCAGAGCAAGCATCGAGCGCTCCAGCGCCCGTAGCGCGCTCCAGCGCCCGTGGCTCAATTAAATCAGTCACGTGCACAAGCTGGCGCTCCAGCGCCCGTAGCGCGCCCCAGCGCCGCGCCGCAACTCTGTCACAGCAGAAACCCTAATCTGCACGAGTTGGAGGCCCAATTAGCTAGGGTTTGGAGGCTGCTCACTCTATTTAAAGAAGGCTAATGCATCAGAAACAGAGGATCTCTACACACCTTCTACTATCACTTCTTCAATCCTTATTTTTCTTTCCATAGTTAGAGTTCTTCGTTTTCCATTAGGATTTCTGTTTTCCTAATTGTAGCTCTAGCTCCATCTTTACATTCAAGCATTATTCGTCCAGCCCTTTTGGGTTTTGTAAGTTACTCTCTATTATTAATTCAGTTATTCATTTTTTCTATCCTTCCTACTTGCATTTAATTTCCTTTAAATTCTTGTCTTTTAATTCATTGCCATGAGTAGCTAAATCCCTTGGTGGTTTATGTGGGTGTGAACATCATTTGGGTATTTTGAGGCTTTGATCTTAATCTTGCATAAGTTTTCATTATCAATCCTTAACATGTAATTTGAGATCTTAAGTTATGTGTTTAACCCCTTTGTCTTGGCTACTCGATTGAGTTGGTTAATCATAGGGCATATGTTTATGTGTTAGTTGATTAATTGATGCATGGCATACTAGGAATTGGTAATGATTAATTAATTGGCTGATTAGTCTCTTTAATTAGATTAATGTGATTGGCTTAAATAATTGTTGAGAGTGGAACTAAAGGTGAGATCTCACTAATTAATCCCATTCTAGGCAATTAATCATTAGAATCACAACAAAGGAGTTAGATCTAACTCCGGCGCAATTAATACACTCATGCATTCTTTTGTAGTCAATGATTGACACCCTAATGAATGTTCCACCCCCATAAACCGCTGTTTTTATTATTGTTATTTTCTTTCCAATTTAATTAACTTGCACACAAAAACCCCAAATCGTGACAACCCTATCATATAACTAGTCTTATGTATTACTCTCTTAGCCATTCTTTGTGAGAGACGACCCTGGTTTCCACTAAACTATATTAGGGGAACTTGGTTTAAAATTAATTAAATTTATGAGTGTTACGACGCACCCATCATAGGGAAAGGGCCACGGCTGCGAAGGCCACCACATAAAAAATGTGGCCGAAAGTCGAAAAATGTGGCCTTTTCTATTTGGCCACATATTTAGCCACTATAGGCCACACTTTTCAAGGGTGGGGTAAAGGGGCATTTTCTTGTAGTGTATTTACAGCTTCAGCCCAAAAATGCTTTGCTATGTTTCTTTCTAACATCATAGTCCTTGCCATTTCTTGTATACTCCTATTCTTTCTTTCCACTACTCCATTTTGTTGAGGAGTTCTAGGATTAGAAAAAATGTGAGATATACCCGAATCTTCACAAAGACTTCTAAATGAATGGTTTACAAATTCTCCTCCATTATCACTCTTTATGGTAGAGACTTTGTATCCTTTTTCATTTTGAACTCTTTTAAGAAACACTTGGAATTTTTCAAAAGTTTCATCATTTGATCTTAGAAAGAAAGTCCAACAAAACCTTGAAAAATCATCAACAATCACATACACATATTTCTTTCCTCCTAGGCTAATAGTTCTAGATGGACCAAATAAATCCATATGTAAAAGCTCTAGAGGCCTTTTAGTAGCAACATCAGCAATATGTTTGAAGGAGGTTTTTACTTGTTTGCCTCTCTCACATTCATCACATGATTTATCCTTGTTATAGAGGATGTTAGGTAAGCCTCTTACAAGATCTTTAGATGATATTTCAGAAATTAATCTCATGTTTATGTGACCAAGTTTTCTATGCCAAAGTCATTTATCATCAACCAAAGTCAATAAACAATTAAGATTTTGAGAATCTAAATCATCCAAGTATAAAACATATATGTTGCCAATCCTATGTGCTGTGAATTTTACAGATTTATTAATAGGGTCAAAGACTTGAACCTTGTGCTTATCAAAGAGAACATTTAGATTAAGGTCACAAAATTGACTAACACTTAATAGAATATGTGTAAGCCTATCTACCAACAACACATTGCTAATAACATGATTGGATGTCTTACCAACATCACCAATCCCTTTTACCTTAGCACATGTACCATCGGCAAACCTTACTTGACCTTTGTCCTTTTGTCTAAGTTGGATGAAGTAGTCCCTTTGTCCAGTCATGTGTCTTGAACATCCGGAGTCTACATACCACCTCTTCAGATCCATTGTCTTTGTTTTCAAGCATCTCTGCAAATAGCTTTAGTTGAGCTTTAGGTATCCAAATTCTATTGGATCCTTTGGGGTTAGTTTCCTTGGGAATTTTTTATTTAGAATCATATTTTCCCTTGGATTTATAAAGCCAACAAGCATCAGAAGCATGATTGGTTTTGGAACAATAAAAACACTTTTCCCTTTTAAATATTTTCTTAAAAGATTTTATCCTTTGGAAAGTTGTTTTTAGGAACATAACCAATACCATTTTTGTCAAAATAAGCAATTTGTGATCCTAAAATCATTTCCAGATTTTTGGTGCCATTCACAAATTTTTCCAGATCATTTATCAAGAGAATATTGGTCTTATAAAGCTCATTGCACTTGTCTACAAGCTTCTGAGTTTCTTCAGAAGTTTCAAAACTATCACTAGCTTCTGAATCTGAATTTTCAGAAGTTTCAGAAGCTTTTGACTTGTCCTTAGAATGCTTAAGACTGCTAATGTCATTTCCCAAATCTATTTTTTCAAAAATCAGTAGATCATTAGCTTCTCTTAACCTTTCTAAATCCCTCTCAAGATCCATATTGATTTTTCTTAAATTTTCCAAATCATTTTCTTCATTGGAAAAATCAATATTGGACTTTGATTTGATGCTTCTGAACTTTTCAAGATCAATAATTATTTCAGAATTGATTTGTTTTTGACAATCAAGTTCATGCTTAACTTCAGAGAATTTTTTCAAAACCTTTTTATGATTAATCTGAAGCTTCTCATAGGTATGTAATAAGGAATTGAAATTAGACATAAGTTCCTCGAATGTTACCTCATCTTCAAAGTCAGAAGTATCAGAATTTGAGTGATAATCGGCCATGAAGCATCTCAGCCGCTGATCCTTCTCGCTGTCGCTATCTTCTGAAATCTTATCTTCTGAGATTTCAGAGTATGATTCTAATGCTTCTGAGATTTCAGAGTCTTCTGAGATAAATTCGGCCATGAAACACATGTTTGAGACTTCATCATCTTCAACATAAGAATTATCCTCATCACTTAAAGTCGCTTTATACGCCTTCTTCTTTCCTTTGTTCTTGGAAGATGCATCTTTAAGCTTTGGACATTCCGGTTTAATGTGCCCCTTTTCATTGCAATGATAGCAAGTGACTTGATCAGATTTGTTTTTGTCCTTCTTGAAAGAGTTTGGATTCTTCTTACTCGAACTCCCCTTTCTGAACATTCTTCTGAATTTTTTGATGAACAAGGCCACTTGTTCCGGATCAATCTCTAAGTTATCTTCAGAGGATTCATGATCCGATTCAGATTCTGAATCTGACTCATTATCAATGCCTTTTTCTTCTTCTTTTTCTTGGGACACTTTCAATGCCGTGTTGTCCCTAAAATGGTTAGTGCTAGCAATATTTTGCAATTCTATCTCATGCACTTTTAGAGATCCTATTAAAGCATCAAACTTTAAAGTTTTGAGATCCTTAGCTTCTGAGATTGTTGTTACCTTCGGCAACCATCTAGAAGGCAAGCTTCTTAAAACTTTTCGAACAATTTCAGAATTAGGCATGTTATAGTTCAAATCCCTAAGTTGATTAATGATGCTAAGAAATCTTGTTATCATGCTATCAATAGATTCATTTTCATCCATCCTAAATTGTTCATATTTCGATCTAAGCATGTCAATCTTAGTTTCTTTAACTTCATTTGTTCCATCATGCAACAATGCTAACCTATCCCAAATTTCTTTGGCTGAGCTACAACTAATAATCTTGTCATATTCACTTTTTGTCAAAGCACAAATGAGTAAGTATTTATCTTTAGAATTTAACCTGACCATTTCGTTTTGCTCCTTTGTCCATTCGGCTTTTGGAATCGGCTTTGTCTCAATGGAACCATCAACCATCACTCTTGAGGATTGTGGAATCTTATCTCCATCTTGAATAATCTCCCATAGTTCAAGGCTATTAAACTCGATGAACAATTGCATTTTATCCCTCCAATATGCATAGGCAGTACCATTGAACAATGGAGGTCTATTTATTGATTGACCTTCAGAGACTTGAAAATTGACTTGATTAGACATAGCTCTCCCTTTGGATCTTGCTCTTAATTCTTGTTAGAGAATTTCCTTGATAATCAGCAAAGAACCGGAGCTCTCTGATACCAATTGATGGTGTGAGAGTCTCTTTGGAGATTCTCTTAAAGCTATGATTTCCAACCCAAGAGGGGGGGGGGGTGAATTGGTTGGTAACTTTTTCTTGTATTTTTAACTTCTGAAATTTTCAGATTGATCAAGCTTCTCAACTTGTCAAGGATTAGTTTCAAAGTTAGAAATATAATTTCAAACACAAGAAATAATGTTTCTCAAAGTACTTAATTTGCAGCGGATTATAATACAACCATTTAACACAAAAATCAAATTTCGCACCAAGCTTCTGACTATTCACAGTATTCAATCTTCTGAATTAATTTCAATCAAAATGAAAAAATCATAATATTAATATCAACTTCAGAAGTACCAATAACAGCAAAAACAGATTCAGAAATATCAAACTTCTGAACTCAGAAGATTCAGAAACAGATTCAGAATTCTCAATCTTCTGAATTCTGCAGCAACTAAGTTTCAAGCTTGTGAATCCTGCAACAGTTTTTTTTCCTCAATCTTCTGACTTCGAGAATTCAATTCTTAAATGTCAAAATGATCAAATCAATCAATCAATACTTAAATCCACATACAAACATATGATTCAAATTGTTAAAGCACTTAAAACATGTAAAGAACCATATCAGAAAGATATCAGAAGTATCAATGACAATCACACAAAAATCAGATTTATCAAAACCAAGAACACCAAGCTTCTCACTCTGTTTTCTTAATTTTTCTAAATCAATCTCAATTCTGATTTCTTTTATCAATTCTATATGTTTTAATCTTGTTAACACAATCACAATTAATACACAAAATTACTTATATCACAAAGATTAATTGTTTCACAAGATTCTTTAAATTTCAAAACTCAAACAATTTTATGAATGCAAGATTTAATATGTATGAATGCAAGAGTTAAGGGTAAGAGAAATTGGACCGATTTTATACTGGTTCGGCTAAAACATGCCTACATCCAGTTCTTCAATCCTTGGGAGATTGAGTTCCAATAAAACTTGTCTCAAGAATACACAAGAATTCAATACAAGATATATTTTTCAACCTTCTCAGGTTCGCCCCACTCCAAGATATCCCCTCTTGAAGATTTCCTGCCTTGATGTACCCCTCAAGGACTTTTCAGATCTTTGTATCTTGACATCCAAGCAATCGAACTTGTCTTCCAAGAATCTGCCCTTTTAATCTTCCGAAATTTCGCAGCCTCAAACTTCTTGTTTGATCAATCTCAGATTCTTTGAATATGAAATTCCTTGTTTGCAATCTGATCAGAACATTATCATGATCCTTCTCTTCACCTTACGTTTGAATTCTTTAATCACACATATCAGAACATTATTCTGATTTACCTTGAGCCTTTCTTTCTTGATCTATCTCAATGACACCAAGACTCTTTCTCTCTCTTTTCTTTCTTGCTCAGCACATCACTTTCTTTTCTTTTTCTCTCTCTCTTAGGAGCATATGATCCTTTTTTTTTCTTGTGTGTCTATTTTCTCTTCTCTTTCTTCTCACAGCATTTCTTTCTTTTTTCAGCCCTTGCTTTTCTTTTTTCTCTCTCTCTAAGAGTGTGTGATCGTGTATATTTTTTCTCTTAGCTGTGTGTTTTTTTTTCAATTACATCTTGAGATTCTCTTTATATAGAGAACTCATTCAAAATAACACTAACAAACTTTTGGTGGGAAACTAATAGCTAACTATTACAATTTACTAACCACCCAATTAAACCATGTGCTAATTAAAACAATACATTTTAACTAACTCTGATTTAAAATATTTAATTTCAGAAAATTAAATCTTCAGCAAATAAAACTGGCGCATGCTTCTGAAATCTCAGAACTATCATCTCAGAACTGTTCCAGCAATCAACACAGTTCTCCAATCTTCTGAATTTTGCTCCCCTTAATCTGAATCTTCTCTAAATCAATTTCTGAAGCTTCTGATCTTCCCCGGAAGCTTCTGAACTAATCATTTTACATTTCTCTAGTGTGTATTACAAGATTATACATTATATAACTTATTACAACACTAATCCTATACTATGCTTCTCATATAAAATACAAACATTACACTTTAAAGCTCTAGAAGCATCTACACAACACTCACAGTGGTTTATCTATTACATCAAGCTTCTGAGCTAATCAAACTCATCCATTGTTGCTTCTCAAACTAAAGTTACATTAGTTTTGTTATTATCAAAACCAAATAAGGGTTTACATTAACAAATACACCTTCACGTAGTACTAGGGTTGATTTTAGGAGAACCATACCGATCGTTTCATCCAACACTGAGGCGACTTAGTTATTTATATTTCCTACCGACTATTCACATGCGCTTTTCCAACCCCCTTCTCATACAATCTGCTCACCCAATCACCTGTCCGCGCTTCCTCTGAGAGACGACCCGAGTTAGCTTCCACTTACTACGTATTTGGTTGCTGATTCGGTAAACTAAACTCCACTTTGCTTTTCCTTTTCTAAATTGCTCGGGTACCGGAGAATTAACGACGCTCCGGCTCTCGTCAATTTTTGGCGCCGTTGCCGGGGAAGCAACGCTTGTGATTGGTGTACATATTGTATATATCTTGCATTTATTTTTTTCATTATGTTTGTATACAGTTTATTCTATCTTTGTACAATTTATCTTATTTGAACTAACATGTTTTCTAACAATTTTGGTTTCCAAGATTTTTCTTCTTTTGATTTTGTAGGTAATTATCATACAATTAATGACTTGCAAGAGTCATCACCTCCACCATACACCTACCCACCCACGACCACCTACTCACCACCACCATCCTATTATCAACCACCACCACCACCACATTCATACCAAGACCTTCAATCATACTATGAGCCATACTCACCATACGTCCCACCCTACCATGAACCTTACCCTCCATCCACTGAATATCTATCTCCCACCTACCCAGATCCATACCCACCATCACCACCACCTCTTGCACCTCCTCCCTGTAATGATATTGACCTGTCCCTTCTGCTTCAATTATATGAAATTCTTGTGAAGCAGAAGGAAGAGAATGAAAAGAATGTACAACTACTCCAATCAATGGACAGGTTGGAGCATCTGATGCAGATGTCAAGAGATCGAGCCACCTCACATGCACCTCCATCACTGCCACCCTCATCACCTAGACCATCTACACCACCATCACCACCTTACCACCCACCCATTGCCTTCTACACCACCATTATCCCCATCTATCCCGACCACACTACACCACCACTAACACCACACTCATCACCACCACCATCATTTGAGGTGCTTGAAATCCCAACATCTGTAGAAGATGTTGATGTGGAACAATTAGAATGGGCAACATTGAAGTCCATGATTGTGGAATTGGCAGGAGAACCTGAGGTAGAATCAAATGTAGAATGTGAAGAGCCTCCACCCCCATCATGTGCATCCACCGCTCCTTTACATGTAAGTGAGTCATTATCTTGTATTTTGGTCTCTGCAGGAACTTCTACACTTGGAGATTACGAAGTTGCATGCGGAAAGGAAGTTGTTGCATTGATGCCACCACCCTCGCCAACCGTGTCATGGTTTCCATTGGGAGTCAATCCATTTATTCTTGGGTCTCACGAGTATGTTCTCTTAGAGACGGATGTCCAACTACAAATCATTGTAGGTAAATCCTGGAAATCCAAATATGTAAATACTAACTGCTTTCGTTTTTGTTTTTGTTTTTCTTGTTTAACCCCTTCAGGTGAGGATTGTCATCCCTCCTCACTTGAAGTCTGTCGTTGTTGGGATGTTACCTCCAAGGGAAATCTTTATTCTCCAAGGAGCTTTTGCAGGATCGAACCGCTGAGGTCCGGCAAACTGAGGCGAATCATGCTATTTGGTGTGGTTCGACTTATATGGGATCCTGGTGGACGACACTTAGATTCTACACTCCTGTGGATGCTCCGGGACCTTCTCAAACATAAGCCACCTTGAGGGGAGTATCCACTGTCTTTTAATTTTCTGTTTTGCAATTTGAATTCAATAAAGTATGCTTAGGATAGATTTTCACATGCTACTTGATTAGTTTGTTTGATTGTGTGTTAGTTTAAATTTGGTTGTTTTAATGTGTGCTTTGTCTATTGTTAGATTCTTTGAGGATAACTTGTTGGTTTAGCAACTTGTGTAATTTTCTTACTTGCTGGGCATTTGACTTATTTTCTTGCATGCTTGGTGAAATTTACTCTTTTAAGCATTGATGAAGTACATAGGCAACCTTGGTGAGCTTTTGAGCCTTGTTCTTTCTTGTGTGCATATTCCATTTTATGTTGTATTTCAGAACTTGCTTGTATGTCTGGTTTGAAGCTTTGTTTACTTTTGCATGCACTTAATATGATAGAGGCAATTTTTTGTTTATCTAGCTACTTTCCATATGGCCAACCGTACATATATTCCATTGTTGAACCCTCTTGAGCCTAATATCCCTTTCTTGGTTTAGCACATCATAAGTCTAAGCGAAAAACAAAGAATGTAACCAACCTTTGAGCTTAGGAGAGCATTCATGCATATTTCACATGTGTTAAATCATAGTTTGGGCAATGCATGAGGACATGCATTCATTTAAGTGTGGGGGAGTGATTGTATGTATAGGGAACCATTGGGAAGTCAAAAAAAATTGAAAAAAAAATGGAAAAATGAAAAAAAAAGATTAAAATTAAAAAAAAAATTATTTGTATTTTGTTCTTTATTATACATATTTGTATTTTTGTTCTTTGAGAATAAAAGTTTTGGGAATTAGTTAAGGTTTGGAGAGTGATGCTTGAATTTGATTGTAAATGTATAAGAACTGCATCATGCATTTGCATTTACTCTCCTTGGCTTGAGGTTTAGCTTTGCTTGCCTTTTGTCATACCACACCCTTACCTAAACCCCATTACAACCTTAATAAAGTCCTCTTGATTTTGTATATGTATTTGTGATTGTAGTAGAGAGTTAGACATCTTGCAAGCCTATGGTAATACAACTTGTACGAAATGGATTTTGAGTGTATATGCTTCATCCCAAACACTTAAGAGATTGTGAGGCTAAACACTTATCCTAAGAAGTCCTATGTGCTTGATAAATGATTTTTATAGTGGATTTCACCTTGCATGCCATTGTTTTGTATACGTCTTGCTTGTAAGAAATTTGTGTCATTTGGTGCATCATAACCTTTTATTTTCTTTTCCTCTTAGTTTCTTGCAATTAACATGTTTTTAATTTTTGAATAAAGAAGTGAATGAACTGGATTGAGCTGAATCTTTCAATTGCTTACTTGTTGTCCTTCTTTAGTTAGTTGAACTTATGAGTATTGCATGAGGACATGCAATAAGATAAGTGTGGGGGAGTTGATAGATGTATATTTTTACCTATTTTTACCCCTTATATTTATCTTGTTGTATCATTTCAATTATTATAAAGTGTGCAACTAGCTAGTTTTGCTCTTAACTTCCTAATTGGTTCATTTGATGAAACTTTGCATAATTGTGTCTTTTTGGCACATATTTATGACCAAAGGAAATCAAGGTTTCGATTTGTGCATTTCTTGTTATATATGTGTGTTTATGTGTTTATGTAATTATGTTGGTGTTATGTGTTTGTTAAGTGTTTATGTGATTGTATGTTATTTATATGTTTGTATTCATAATTATATGAGTGTATATATGTATTATTATGTAATATGTTGTATGTGTATGTTTATATGTTTATATTACGTGAAAATCCACAATTCACATTGCAATACTGGTTCTGATGCAGGTACCCTCGCTAGCGGATAACTCCGGTCGCTAGCGAGTGATCAGTTGAAGACTGGTCGCTAGCGACCATATTCTAGTCGCTAGCGACCATGCACTTGCAGAACGGGGACAATTTCAGCAACCTCGTCCAATCTCGACCACCACTCCTCCACGACAGTTTCTACCACTCCAGAACCTTAACCTAAGCTTGTGCGACCAAAACCCAAATTTCGGACTCAAGAACCGCCACCCGAAGAGCGAGATTGAACAATCTACGCCACTTTCAACCAACATCGGCGACGATAATCGGAGCAAATGGCAGAGGCACCACCATCAAGGGTCAAGGTTCACTTCAGAGGTCCGTGACGGAGGTCAGAGAAGTGTCGCGCCACCACCGGACGGCCGCAGGAGCCACCAGCACAGATTCAACCATAGCAGCTCCCGAGACCGTCGCTAGCGGCCAACCTGCAGTAGCTAGCGAGTGTGCATTGTCAAGCTGGTCGCTAGCGACGAGTGCTTAGTCGCTAGCGACCACGTCGCGCCAAGAACAGTGGACGGAGGCAGCTTTTCTATATATTCCAGCTCCCCATTCATTCATTCATTAATGCTTTCCTTAGGGTAGTTTAGAGAGAGGAGCTCTGACTTCTCTCTAGGCTAGGAATAGTAGTAAATAGTAAATAGTGATTGTAATAGTAAAATAGTAATTTATTTTTACTGCACTATTTTTACCGCTTGTACTATTTATTTACCTTTTACTGTATAATTAATTTACCGCTTTCAATTATTGTTTTTATTTATTTTCATGCAATGTTAGAGTAGTTAGCTAGTCTTGGGGTAGGATAGATTATCGGTTAGGTTCGTTATTACTTGAGACTTTAGGTAGTATGTGATTCACCTAGTGTAGTTTCTCTATATAGCTCTGATTTTATATTGCCTAGTTTAGTCGTACGGTTTAGTGGAGTGGTTGGCTAGGATAGCTGTGAGCATGCGTTTAAGTTCTCGGTTTAGAGGATGTCGAGGCTAGTTGGTTGATTAGGAATTGATCATCTGTTCTGGACGTTGGTTCCTAGTTGACTAGAGAGCGTTAGAGGTTAACTACCGGTTTAGGAGTTAGGTATTGCATTGTGTCACACTAGATTGAGTCATGAACTGTTTTGTGAGCGAGTCGCCTAGGTATTCCCTTGGTGAGATTGGAGGTTTATTCAGTCTGATTAGGAGAGTACAGTTACACTACGAGTGCCACACGCTAGGAGTTGAGTGTAGTACTAGGGTCGATGATAGGAGAACCGTACCGATCGTTTCATCCAACACCGAGGCGACTTAGTTATTTATATTTCCTACCGACTGTTCACATGCGCTTTTCCAACCCCCTTCTCATACAATCTGCTCACCCAATCACCTGTCTGCGCTTCCTCTGAGAGACGACCCGAGTTAGCTTCCACTTACTACGTATTTGGTTGCCGATTCGGTAAACTAAACTCCACTTTCCTTTTCCTTTTCTAAATTGCTCGGGTACCGGAGAAGTAACGACGCTCCGGCTCTCGTCAGGGATTCTAAGAAGAGTGTTTAGAAGTTGCATAATAAGGTTCAGAAGCTAGGGGCAAATTCAAAGCCTATTCAGAAGTTTGAAACGCAACACAATAATGTTCAGAACCTCATTCCAGAATTCTAGAAGTTCAACAATGACGAGATAAGCAAAGGTTCAACATAATTATGCACGAGGCTTTAATACAAGAAAATGGTGGATCAATTGCTGCAACATGGATGAGAGTAAATTGCACAAAGCTAATAAATGGAAAGTAGCATTTACTACAAGCTTTGGACATTAGAAATGATTTGCATATGTATGTGGAAACTCTTCAATTAATCTATTTTCTTTTTATTATTAGTTAAATAAATTGTTATTAGCTTAGAGTTTTATCTAGAATTAATTTAGTAAATCAGCCTTAGGAGTTAATTTGGACGGTTTAGAGTTTTATTTAGAATTTATTTTCGTTTTCATGAAGTGATTCTTAAATGACACTCACTTAAATGTTGTGAATGCGTGTCATTAAAGATTACATTCAACACATGTAATTCCTCTTCTATAAATATTAGCCTTTGAGCTGAGGAATACAACTTTTGGATAATTTTCATCATATTATTGAGAGTGATTCTCAGTGTTCTTTCAAGAACATTTTAGACTTATCAAAGGTTTCTCAAACATCCTTTGTGACGTCTTTCCAAGGCTTATCTCAAATCCTTTTGAGTGGAGTCTTGTCACTTAAACCCAATCCATTTCTCAATGTTAATCAATCAACCGACCTTGTTCTTAATCCCAATTCTTAGTTCAAGTCATGGTCATCTCGTGAACACCTTCAGAAGCTTCAGAGCAGTCGTACGAGACTCCTCCTAAGCACTTCAGAAGATTCAGCAACAACACTCAACATTCATCAATCCACTGTGTAACTTCAGAAGCATTAGACAAAACTTTAGAAGCATAGATAAAACTTCAGAAGCATCAGCAAAGAACAAGACATTTCCGCTACAACTCTTCAAAAGCTACCAAAAGGCTTCCAGATCGTGAAACTCCTAAGATACGATCCACAATTTCAGAATTCACCAACTCTAATTCACATTAGTTGGTCGAATTCACATCACTTTGTGTTCGTGTTGGTCCTTTGCTGCTCAATATTCTGTCACGTATAACATAGCGAGTCTGATAGCTTTGCAAAAAAATTTACCTTTAAATTTTAAAGGTACCTTCTGAAATGTAACAGCCCGCTACTAAGGGGTGTCCGTGCGAAGGGCTCTATCCCCAACGAACACGCTACTTGGGCATAACTTAGAAGCTAAACTCGATAATGTCAAAAATGCACAAACTGATATTTTTAAGTATAAAACTGTATAATGTCTGAGAAACATAAATATACTTGTATAATCATAAATACTGGTCTGAGACTAATCATGACTATAATATAACGTACTCAAAAAAAGAGGGAAACCTACCTCTAGTGTCTGGAGCAAACTAATACATAAAAGACTGTCTGAAACTATAACCGAAAATTGTAAATAAAATCTAAGCAATAAACTGGAAGACTCCACGTCAGAAGCGAAGCTCACCAAGAATAGACTACTGCAACCTCTACTAGATCAGGGGCTCCTCGTCAACGGCGGGATCGTACTCTGAAAAACATGGTTGACGAAGGATGAGTCGTCGACTCAGCGAGGGGATAATGCAGGCAATGCAACACTCACAACATATATATATATATATAACACAAACTAGCATGTTATCATCCATACAAACGATATCGTGTCGAACTATCACACTAAAGCAACCCAAGCCTACTACTCAGTAATTGTAATCTGAATCAGTGAACTAACTCTCAGCACGCAACTATAGTGTAGTCCCATCTATCCCACGAGGGGTATAACTATCACCAAGTCGTCCGGTAACCGGGATCAGAACGTACTTGGAGGGCTTGGACGGCTCACCCTAACTAGCATACCACGACTAAGATCTACCGGGAATTCTATATCCGGGCCATAGAGTCTATCGTAGTACTAGCCAAGGCGACGTGATTGCTCAAGACAGTCAGTAAATAGTGACAATAAGCATACAACGTACATGTCATAAAGCTATATCTGTAGGTTCAGTTACATTTCTTATCTTATTCAGTTGAATGTTATATCATAAATAGCAATGTGTAAACAACCAACAATCAGCACATCACCAGCAAATAACATAAGACAGCATAACTTAGAAAAACAAATCTCTACAATCTCCTATACTAAGTTCCTATACTAAGTCCCTAGCCACCTAACATGTTACTAACTCTACAACTACTATAAACATAAACATACACATGCATAAATAACTTATTTAGTATTATCCTAATTAACTATCTAATTATCAAACAAATATATATGCTATGAATGCTACACTACATACAAGATCACCACTTACCTGGATAATCCCGAGGCTGGAAAGCACCGTTAGCTCCATCCACAGCTATCGGCACCGCCTTTGCACCTAGCGTGCAAAAGACATATCAGAACTGCTAAAAACAAAAGGAAACGAAATTTTGAACTGAGGCTGCGAAATGCGCCTTCGCTAGCGAGCTTCTACTACCCGCTAGCGAGGGACTGGTCGCTGGTGAGCAACTCTTGCTCGCTACCGACCCTCTCGCAGAAAATGACAGAAAAGACTTTTTACCCTCACCTTCGGGAATTAACTCGTGCAGAGTAACCCCAAGACGTCAAGCTCACACTATCCTCAATAATAAAGGATGCCCAAAGCACCGCTTTGAAAAGGCGGGAGTGTGGGGTGTGAGGGAAAAGACACTTTGTCCTCTCATATATATAGGGTGAGGGGGGAAGGCTGACAACAAGCTGTAACCGATGTGGGACTTGGTCTGGTCGCTTGCGGCTAACACATGGTCGCTAGCGACCATCTGCTCGCTTGCGGGAGCTGATTGCTCGCTAGCGAGCCCCCTCTGACAGCAACATGCTGACGCGTCCTGAACAGAGTCCTTCCTAAGGGACACTGCAATACGGGGTATCACAATATCCCCTCCTTTTAAGGACTTGGTCCCCAAATCCAAACCAAACACTAAAGGAAAGAAACACGGAAAACGTACACTGAGGTTTACCTCGCGGATCGAACAGGTACGAATACTTCTCCCCCATAGACTGCTCTGTCTCCGGTGTGATTCCTCCAGATGACCTTGACCAACGGCACCTCTTTGGAACAAAGCTTCCTAACCTGAAGATTGACAATGGCCACTAGGTCCTCCTCATAACCCAGACTCTGGTCTAATTGCACAAGTTGTGACCCAAGAACATGTGACTTATCGGGAACGTACTTCCTCAGCATCGACACGTGGAAGACCGGATGAACTGCTGCTAGCTCGACTGGAAGAGCTAACAAGTAGGCAACCTTGCCAATCCTCTCCAAGATCTCGTACGGTCCGATGTAGCGTGGGTTCAGCTTTCCTCGCTTACCAAACCGCACTACCCCCTTCATCAGGAATACTCGTAGAAACACCTGATCCCCGACCGCGAACTCCAACTTGCGTCTCCTATTATCTGCATATGCTTTCTGCCGAGAGCTGCCGCCAAACGCTCCCTGATCAACTATACCTTCTCCAGAGCATCCTGAACCATATTTGGACCCACTATCCGAATCTCTCCAGTCTCAAACCACCCGATAGGTGAACAATAGCGCCTACCTTACAGAGTCTCAAACGGTGCCATCTGAATCCTAGCCTGGTAACTGTTGTTGTAGGCAAACTCAACCAAGGGCAACTGCTCATCCCAATACCCACTGAAATCCAAACTGCAAGCCCTCCAAGGTCTGAATCGTACGCTCTGACTGACCGTCTGTCTGTGGATGGAAAACTGTGCTGAGATCCAACCTCATGCCCAAAGAATGATGCAAGGCATGCCAGAACTTGGAAGTGAACTGTGATCACCTGTCTGAAATGATGGAAACCGGTACCCTATGCAACTTGACCACCCTGTCGATGTAGAGTCGAGCATACTGTGTGGCCATGAACGTGGTCTTCACTGGAATGAAGTGAGCTGACTTCGTGAGCCTATCCACTATAACCCAGATAGCGTCGAAGCCCCTCACTACTCATGGCAATCCTGTCACGAAATCCATCGCTATCCTCTCCCACTTCCACTCTGGCAGTGGAATATTCTGCAACATCCCTGCTGGGCGCTGATGCTCAGCCTTGACCTGCTGACACACCAAACATCTAGTCACGAACTCACCCACATCCTTCTTCATGATGTGCCACCAATACAACGACTTGAGGTCTTTGTACATCTTAGTCGATCCTGGATGAACCGAATAGGGTGTACAATCAGCCTCTCTCAAGATGGTCTCCCGTAGGTCCCCTACCTCTGGCACACACAACCGGTCCCCAATCTTGAGTACCCCATCTGCACCTACTGAGAAACTGAACACTCCCCTTTCTGAACCCTCTCTCTGAGCTCAACCAACCTCGGATCCTCTGACTGACGCTGCTTCACAAGCTTTGCAAAAGTCGACCTGATGCTGATATCGGCCAAGAGCGCCCCTGATCCATCAACCTCAAACCAGACACCCTCAGACTCCAACCTCTGGATCTCTCCTGCCATGGGTCTCCTCTCCGGCGCAATGTGGGCTAAACTCCCCCGCGATCTCCGCTCTTCCACAACTGGATTCCTACTCAAGGCATCCGCCACCATGTTCGCCTTCCTCGGGTGATACTTGATCGAACAATTGTAGTCACTTAGAAGCACCAACCACTGTCTATCTCAGGTTCAGGTCCTTCTGCTTAAAGATATACTTCAGACTCTTGTGATCTGTGAAGATCGCACATGTATCCCCATACAGATAGTGCCTCCAGGTCTTCAAGGCAAAGATCACCGCTGCCAACTCCAGGTCATGTGTTGGGTAGTTCTGTTCATGCTTCCGTAGCTGCCTGGACGCATAAGCAAACACGTGACCCCTATGGATCAGCACACATCCCAGGCCGACCCTCGATACGTCGCAATACACCGAAAAACCACCACTCCCAGACGGCTAAACCAAAATCGTGTTGGGAAATCACGCATAAAGGTGCAGCTGAAAACAAAAATTTTTATGCAATTCCCACCCAAGGACCCATTTGAATGAACATGATTCATCTATGAATAACCTGTTGAAGCGTTATCGCAATACAATTTGCGAATAACACTTGTTCTTGAGTTCTTCAAAAGTTCTTGTTCTTGAATTCTTCAACTCTTGAAATCTTGAATTCTAGAACTCTTCGATTCTTGAAGTCTTCAAATCTTGAACTCTTCAATTCTTGAATTCTTGAATCTTCACAAAGAGCTATGTCAAACTCTTCCGTTGCAAGTGTAGCAACGACCTTGAGATATACACACAGCAGTTGTGAGTGTCAAACACTCACCTTGATGCTTTTCTGAAACTCACTATGCTAGTAGTGAGAAACAGAGAAATAAGGATTTCTATAGAGGAAGGCTAAAGTGTATGAAATCAACCACCAACACAAAAAGCTCCTTAGGTGTGTTTTTTATAGCCAACACTTAACCTAAACCTAAGCCTTGTTGGGCCCATCTCATGGAAGCCCAATTAGTCATACTAACTTCTGTTAATCCTTATTAGGCCCATCTTATGAAAGCCCAATTAAATTAGTCACACTAATTTAATCTTTATATTTTATTAGGTCCATCTCATGAAGCCCAATTAAATTAGTCACACTAATTTATTCTAATTTAGCATCAATATAAAAACTGCTTTAGTGTGCGACCCTATAGGTTCTTACAATGTTGACAATATTATTAAATCTCATTTAAATAATATAAACAGTGAGCGGTATCTAGCAACACATCACTGCTACCCAAGTTATAAGAAAGTCAACGGTTTGAAATAACCTTTCTGTGATTGATGTTACCGTACACTTCAATCCCTTTGTCCAAATATCCAGATTTAACACAAGCATGCAATTAGTCATCTTGTATAGTTAAATCATTAGTTTCTTGATCTCCGAGTAGACTGATAAAATAAATGACATTAATGTCACACATTAATTCATTTCAGCATGGCCATGCATTTACCCAGTCCTACTCATCAAGGGGCCCACAGATATATCTCTCGTAATGTGAGAGGGACAAATTCTATCTATGTTACTCGCACCGCCCACATGACTCGTGATATGCCTAGTGACCGCCTTTATAATTACCCTGTTACGGATAACGTTTGACGGTATCAAAACACACAACTCCTCATGCAACGGATCGCAGTAACTTCAAGTCAAAGGAGTATATGTACCATCATCACTATGAGAATCACCTATGACATTCACATTACTATCCATGTGGTGTTCTCATGGCGGGTCAGTCCAATATATATCACCATATATACCTATGTGCAGACTTGATATCACATATCCATAACATGTGAGAAAAGGTTATCAGTCCATACACATACTAGTCGCAACGTATTACTATTGTCCTGTTGTTTACAGTAATACTTGACTAGGGACATTTAAGAATGAAGTCTCACTATTAGGTTATGTACCTAATCTTTATTTCATTCTAAGGACATCATAATGTTTATTAAAATTAATAAACAATTAATGAAAACAATGCCTCATATATATATATATATAAAATGTCACAATATCATAATAAAAATGCAACTATGATTGGCCCTCTAGGGCATATACCAACAGACTCCCACTTGCACTAGAGCCAATCCGACATATCTCTAATGCCTAATGATCTAGTATGCCCATTATGCTTCCGCTGAGGAAGTTGCTTGGTCAGTGGGTCAGCGATGTTATCATCAGTTGGCACTCTGCATATCTTTACATCTCCTCTATCGATAATCACTTGAATGAGATGATAGCGCCTGAGTATATGTTTGGATCGCTGGTGAGATCTAGGTTCCTTAGCCTGTGCAATGGCTCAATTGTTGTCACAATAGAGAGCCACGGGGTCCTCAATGCACGGAACCACACCAAGTTCAGTAATGAACTTTCTGAACCAAACGGCCTCTTTTTTTGCATTACTGGCAGCAACATACTCGGCCTCTGTAGTAGAATCGGCGACTGTCTCCAACTTTGAACTCTTCCAGCTCACAGCCCCACCATTAAGACAAAACACATAACCTGATTTTGTCGGTTTGGAAACTAGCATCAGTGTAACCCTTTACAACTAGTTCTTCCTCACCTCCATATATCAAGAATCAATCCTTAGTTCTTCTCAAGTACTTAAGGATATTCTTGATGATTGTCCAGTGACTATCACCGGGATCTGACTGGTATCTGCTCGTCATGCTCAAAGCATACGAGACATCTGGTCGTGTACTTAACATAACATACATGATAGATCCAATTGCAGATGCATATGGAATCTTACTCATCCGATCTCTGTCGGTTTGAGAAAGGGGACATTGGGCCTTTGAGAGTGTCACACCATGTGACATAGGCAAGAACCCTTTCTTTGACTCATGTATCTTAAAGCGTCTCAACACTTTGTCTATGTATGTACTTTGGTTTAGGCCAAGCAATCTATTTGATCTATCTCTAAAGATCCTTACATCTAATATGTAAGTTGCTTAGCCTAATTCCTTCATTGAAAAATAGTTCCCAAGCCAAGTCTTAATAGACTGCAATGTCAGGACGTCATTTCCAATGAGCAGTATG
Organism: Aeschynomene evenia; assembly: GCA_013621005.1. Lineage (NCBI taxonomy): Eukaryota > Viridiplantae > Streptophyta > Magnoliopsida > Fabales > Fabaceae > Aeschynomene > Aeschynomene evenia. The sequence goes on along the minus strand of CM024263.1, from coordinate 16,216,884 downwards.
TCACCCACATACAAGACCAGAAATGCAATTGTGCTCCCACTAACCTTCTTGTAAACACAAGGTTCATCTTCATTCTTAACGAATCCAAACTGTCTCACAGTCACGTCAAAACGAAGATTCCAACTCCTAGAAGCTTTCTTCAATCCATAGATTGATCGCTGTAACTTGCATACTATTGCAGCATCGTCTTCGATGTCAAAACCTTCGGGTTATGTTATGTACACATCCTCAAGGAGATTTCCATTAAGGAAAGCAGTCTTGACATCCATCTGCCTTATCTCATAATCGTAGTATGCAGCGATAGCAAGTAAAATCCGAATGGATTTAAGCATAGCGACAGGTGAAAAAGTTTCATCATAGTCTACACCATGAGTTTGCTTGAAACCCTTTGCAACCAATCTTGCTTTAAAGGTAATCACATTACCATCCATGTAAGTTTTCTTCTTGAAAACTCACTTACAACCTATGGGTTTTACCCATTCAGGTTGATCAACCAAGGTGCACACCTGGTTAGTGTACATGGAATCCATCTCAGATTTCATGGCTTCTAGCCACTTTTCAGAGTCAGGTCCAGTAATGGCCTCCTGATAGGTAACATGGTCATCTTGATCCATGAGCAGCACATCACCATGTTGAGTCATGAGAAATTCATATCTCTTAGGCAGCTGACGTGTTTTTGTCTGACCTACGTGGTTCTTGTGTTACTTGAGCAGGCTCTTGTACTACAACAACTTGTGTACTCTGCTCTTGTTCCACCTTCGGTAAAGTTTCTTCTTGTGGTTGAAGTACTTCTTCAATTTCTACTTTGCTCCCACTGGCTCCAATGAATTCCTTCTCAAGGAATACACCAGTTTGCGCAACAAACACTCTGTTGTCAGATTGGTTGTAGAAATAGTATCCCTTGGTTTCTTTAGGATACCCCACAAATAAGCACTTTTCAGATTTAGGTTCAAGCTTATTAGAGACCTGACGTTTCACATAAGCTCCACTACCTCAAATCTTCATAAAAGACATACTGGTCGTTTACCAGTCCACATCTCATATGGTGTCTTTTCTACCGTCTTGGTTGGAACACGGTTAAGTGTAAGTGCTGTTGTCAACACAGTATGTCCCCAGAAAGAATTTGGAATGTTTGCATGAATCATCATTGATCGAACCATGTCCAACAGAGTTCGATTTCTTTTCTCAAAAACACCATTCCACTATGGCGTTCAAGGAGGAGTGAGTTGAGATAATATCTCACACTCTCGCAGATAGTCATCAAACACTTGACTCAAGTATTCACCTCCTCGATCCAATCGAAGGATTTTAATACTCTTGCCAATTTGGTTTTCTACTTCATTCTTGAATTCCCTGAACTCTTCAAAGGATTCCAATTTGTGTCTCATGAGATACACATATCCATATCAACTGAAGTCATCAGTGAATGTGATGAAGTATTGTAAACCACCTCTGGCTGAGGTACTAATGGGTCCGCACACATCGATATGTATAAGGCCCAAAAGCTTAGTGGCCCTTTCACTCTTTTGAGTGAATGACGCCTTAGTCATTTTTCCAATAAACAAGATTCAAATATTTCATATGATTCATAATCAAATGAGTCCAATAATCCATCTTTATGGAATTTTGAAATGCGCTTCTCATTTATATGGCCTAAACGATAATGCCAAAGGTAAGAAGGATTCAACTCATTCGGTCTGAACCTTCTTGTATTAATGTTATAGATGGGCGTTTCGAGATCAAGAACATAAAGTTCATTAATCATAGGAGCACTACCATAAAAGACATTATCATAATAAGAGGAACAACATTTGTTCTTAATTATAAAATTAAAGCCAAGTTTATCCAAACTTGAATTAGAAACAATGTTCTTCTAATGGCAGATACACTATAACAATTCTCTAACTGAATAATGAGTCCAATGGGCAAAGTCAAATCATAAGTCCCTACAGTCAATGCAGCAACTCTTGCTCCATATCCAACTTGTAGGTCGACTTTTACCCTTCGCCAATGATCTAATCTCATTTGCACAAATAAACAAATGAGAACTACATCGAGTATCTAATACTCATGATGCTGAAGTAGATAATTGACCTCTTTAACAATCATACATGAACTGGAAGTCTCACTTCCTTTGTTATTCTTTCATTCTTCCAGGTATTTTGCACAGTTCCTCTTCCAATGTCCGGTCCTACCGGAATGGAAGCAGGTATCCTCTTTAGACACATCGCCCTTAGGCTTCAAGGCTTTCCGCTTGGGAATCTCATTTTCCTTGCCCTCTGCCTTGTCCTTGCCCTTGGACTTGCTGTTTTGCTTCTTTTGCTCTTTCCATCTTGAACCATCAAGATGACCTTGCCTTTTTCCTTTGATAGAGTTGCTTGAGGTGTATGATCATATCATACGCCTCCATGCTTTCATGACTCTCATGATGTTTCTACAACTCAGGGGTCAAGGTAGCAAGCATAAGACAACAAAACATCTAGACTTTATCCTGATGCTTCTTATAAGCATCTTTGTCAGCCCTAGAAGTACTTGCAGCTGGTGTCTCCTTAGGAACAATTCCTTTGAGGACATTTCTTTTCATGCTTGAGGATAATCCTCAAGTTTCTATACCAGTCTAGAAAATTTGTTCCAGACAACTTATCCTTCTCAAGGATACAACTTATCATTCTCAAGGATAGATCGCAATGACAGGTTATTTAATGCGCGTGATGTCATGGTAAACCACAGAAAGATAATATGCAGAGTGAGAATCATGACATATAATATTTAATTAGGACTTTAATTAAATATTTCTCCCACTATTTTACTCAAACCAATGACCCTCTACATTGATTCGTAAAATTTTCCTTTGGAATATTTTATAGTGGGCCAAGATCCATATTTCATCTAGCTTTAAGTCAACTTTGGTTGATCGCTTAAAGTTTTGACTATTTAGGTAGGAAACTCTTTCCAATTGTATCTTATACAATTCCTGGATAGTTGGGTGAATAACACCTTATTCTAATTCATCTTATGAATTAAAGCCCAACTGTCGTTGCCTCTAAGCCTCTCAATCTTATTGAATCTCACTTAGTTAAGTCAAACCCAATGGCTAGCAATCGGACATTACTTGCTTGTCCTATCGCGCCTTACTGCCATAGATAAGAGTGCCCTGCTTTGGCAGACCCACACTACATCGATAACAGTCTTGACGAGTGCTATGCATCGGAAGGCTATCATGACTTAATATTTTACAATGAGGGGTTTTTCATAAATTGATCTCACCATGTAGTGTTGAACCATTTAACACATAACATTCATATATGTATCTCATACACATATGTATAACATGTAAATGCAACATGACAAAATAAAATGAATTAAGTATATGAGGACATATAAACATGCATCCCATGACATGTTAAAAGAAATACTTTAAATCATTTTATCCAATTAAAAACGAATGCTTTATATTTAAAATGATTTTATTGAAACGAATCTTGAATCCGGGACAGACAAACCATATGTATACAATTCGATTTAATCAATCTCATTAATTAAAACGATTTTCAAATTTGAAATGCATATATATCTCATATATATGTATGCGATTTAATTAACCATTAATTAAAAGATTTCAAAATTTGAAATATAGATATGGTATATATATATGTGCGAATTTTAATTAATCATATTAATTAAATATTTCCAAATTTGAAAAATATATGATACATATATCCCTTTTAATTAATCTCATTAATTAAAATAATTCCAAATTTGAAAAAGATATGATATCAAATATCCCTATTAGTTAATCTCATTAATTAAAAGATTTCCAAATTTGAAAAAGATATTACACATATCCCTTTTAATCAATCTCATTAATTAAAAGATTTCCAAATTAAAAAAAAAGATATGATATCAAATATCCCTATTAATTAATCTCATTAATTAAAAGATTTCCAAATTTGAAAAAGATATTATACACATATCCCTTTTTAATCAATCTCATTAATTAAAAGATTTCCAAATTTGAAAAAGATATGATACACATATCCCTTTTAATCAATCTCATTAATTAAAAGATTTCTAAATTTGAAAAATATATCTCATATAAATATATATATATTCGAATTTTAATTAATCAAATTAATTAAAAGTTCTCAAATTTGAAAAAGATATGATATACATATTCCCTCTTAATTAATCTCATTAATTAAAAGATTTCCAAATTTGAAAAAGATATGATATCAACATATCACATCTATTTGTCACTCAAAAAGGAAACAAGATCAAATCAAATGAGTCTTAGCCATCCATCATATCATTTTCGAAAATCAACAAGAAAACAACTAGAAATTTTTCGAAAAAGAGGATCAAACACCAAACTTTTCGAAAAACAAGTACGAACTTTGAAAATAAGGATTAGCTTCGAAAACAAGGATTTCGAAAATAAGGATTTAAAAAAAAAACAAGGATTCAACTCTTGAATCTTTTTCACAAATCCTTATCGGCAAGAATTCAACAAGGATTCAACTCTTGAACCTTTTCGCGAATCCTTATCGGCAAAGAAACAAAACAATGTTATCTCATAACATATTTATTGCACAAATCACATCACCATGTGATAAAAAACGCTTCTTTCATAAAAACAAAAACAGTGTTTATCATATAAACAACAGATAGTTCTTTCAATAGAACCATGTTTTCACAAGAGGCTCTGATACCACTGTTGGGAAATCACGCATAAAGGTGCAGCGGAAAACAAAAATTTTTATGCAATTCCCACCCAAGGACCCATGTGAATGAACACGATGCATCTATGAATTACCTGTTGAAGCGTTATCGCAATACAATTTGCGAATAACACTTGTTCTTGAGTTCTTCAAAAGTTCTTGTTCTTGAATTCTTCAACTCTTGAAATCTTGAATTCTTGAACTCTTCGATTCTTGAAGTCTTCAAATCTTGAACTCTTCAAATCTTAAACTCTTGAACTCTTGAACTCTTCAAATCTTGAACTCTTCAATTCTTGAATTCTTGAATTCTTGAATCTTCACAAAGAGCTATGTCAAACTCTTCCGTTGCAAGTGTAGCAACGGCCTAGAGATATCCACACAGCAGTTGTGAGTGTCAAACACTCACCTTGATGCTTTTCTGAAACTCACTATGCTAGTAGCGAGAAACAGAGAAAAAAGGATTTCTAGAGAGGAAGGCTAAAATGTATGAAATCAACCACCAACACAAAAGGCTCCTTAGGTGTGTTATTTATAGTCAACACTTCAGCTAAACCTAAGCCTTGTTGGGCCCATCTCATGGAAGCCCAATTAGTCACACTAACTTCTCTTAATCCTTATTAGGCCCATCTTATGAAAGCCCAATTAAATTAGTCACACTAATTTAATCTTTATATTTTATTTTATTAGGTCCATCTCATGAAGCCCAATTAAATTAGTCACACTAATTTATTCTAATTTAGCATCAATATAAAAACTGCTTTAGTGTGCGACCCTATAGGTTCTTACAACGTTGGCAATATTATTAAATCTCATTTAAATAATATAAACAGTGAGCGGTATCTAGCAACACATCACTGCTACCCAAGTTATAAGAAAGTCAACGGTTTGGCATAACCTTTCCGTGATTGACGTTACCGTACACTTCAGTCCCTTTGTCCAAATATCCAGATTTAACACAAGCATGGAATTAGTCATCTTGTATAGTTAAATCATTAGTTTCTTGATCTCCGAGTAGACTGATAAAATAAATGACATTAATGTCACACATTAATTCATTTCAGTATGGCCATGCATTTACCCAGTCCTACTCATCAAGGGGCCTACAAATATATCTCTCGTAATGTGAGAGTGACAAATTCTATCTACGTTACTCGCACCGCCCACATGACTCGTGATATGCCTAATGACCGCCTTTATAATTATCCTGTTACGGATAACGTTTAACGGTATCAAAACACACAACTCCTCTTGCAGCGGATCGCAGTAACTTCAAGTCAAAGGACTATATGTACCATCATCACTATGAGAATCACCTATGACATTCACATTACTATCCATGTGGTGTTCTCATGGCGGGTCAGTCCAATATATATCACCATATATACCTATGTGCAGACTTGATATCACATATCCATAACCTGTGAGAAAAGGTTATCAATCCATACACATACTAGTCTCAACGTATTACTATTGTCCTGTTGTTTACAGTAATACTTGACTAGGGACATTTAAGAATGAAGTCTCACTATTAGGTTATGTACCTAATCTTTATTTCATTCTAAATAAACAATTAATGAAAACAATGCCTCACATATATATATATATATATATAAATAAAATGTCACAATATCTTAATAAAAATGCAACTATGATTGGCCCTCTAGGGCATATACCAACAAATCGGTGCTGTAGTCAAACTGTCCTTCAACCTCTGGAAACTCCACTCACACTCCTCCGACCATTAGAACCTAGCCCCCTTGTGTGTTGGCGCTGTCAACGGTGCTGCTACCATCGAGAAACCCTTCACGAACTTGTGGTAGTAGCCTCCTAGCCCCAAGAAACTCTGAATCTCTACTGCTGCCGTCGGCCGTGCCCACTGACGTACCGCCTCAACCTTCTTCGTGTCTACCGTGATACTCTCACTTGTCACCATGTGCCCCAAGAAGGCCACCCTGTCCAACCAGAACTCACACTTCGAGAGCTTAGCATACAACTGATGCTCTCTCAGTGTTTGCAACACCATCCTCAGATGCTCCTCATGATCCTCCCTACTCTTATTGTACACATAGTTGTCATCAATGAACACGATCACAAAGCGATCCAAGAATGGGTTCAACACTCTGTTCATGAAGGCAGCTGGGGCATTCGTCAACCCAAACGACATCACCAAAAACTCATAGTGTCCATAACGGGTGCGAAATGTTGTCTTGGGTACATCCTCGTCTCAAATCTTCAGCTGATGATATCCCGACCTCAGATCTATCTTCGAAAAACACACTGCCTCCTGAAGCTGGTCAAAAAGATCATCAATCCTCGGCAATGGGTACTTTTTTTCACCGTAACCTTGTTCAACTGCCTGTAATCGATGCACATCCTCATAGACCTATCCTTCTTCTTCACAAAGAGCACTAGTGCTCCCCACGGAGATGAACTCAGCCTGATGAACCCCTTGTCCAACAACTCCTGCAACTGACCCTGAAGCTCACTGAGCTCTGCCGGTGCCATGCGATACGGGGGTATAGATATGGTCCTCACTTACGGCTCCAAGTCTATACCGAACTCCACCTCTCTGAATAGAGGTTTCCCCGGCAGATCCTCGGGAAAAATGCCAAAGAACTCTCGTACCACTGCCATCTCGCTGGTACTACCCTGCTCCACCGACATATCCCTCATCGCTGCAAGATAACCACCACTCCCCTTGCTCAGCAACTGAAGAGCAATCATAGATGATATTAGACTGCCAACCGGCGTACAACTACTGCTTCGAAAATCCACTGGCTCCCGTTCCGGAACTATGAAGGTCACAGTCTTCCCCCTGCAATCCACCTCTGTATACTGCTTTAACAACAAGTCCATACCCAATATCATGTCGAACTCTGCCATCTCGAGAACCATCAGATCCGCCTCTGAATGAAACTCTCCGATCCGAACGGGACATGACCGGAATACCCGATCCACATCTAACGGCCTTCCTCCTAGTATACTAATCAAGAAAGGCAGCTCAAGGATGGAAGGACTCTCACTGAACCTCATAGCAAAGAAGACTGACACAAAAGAATATGTTGCTCTAGGTCGAACAAAGCTAATGCCTCAAAATCTCTAATCAAAATAATACCTGTAAGAACAGCATTGGATGCGTGAGCATCCTAACGGGTGATGGCATATATACGTGGCTGTCCTCCCGAGCTTCTACCTCTAGATCCTCTATGCTGTCTGATCTCCTGCCTCCACCGCCTTTGCCGGCCGGTGTAGGGAAGTGGGTCTGGCTCTGGGCTGGCTGAACTGCTGGGGTAGTCATCTGCACTAAGGCCTCACTGAGGGCTAGCTGTCTGGATGGGCAGTCCTTGAACCCGTGGCCCTCCTAGCCACAACTATAACATCCTCTGGTCCCCATACAGCAAACCCATGAATGGAGCTTACCGCAAGTTTGGCACTGCGGACGAGGAGTGAAAGACCCTCCTTGCTGATACGATGTTGTGGGCTGGCTAACCCTGCTCTGGCTCTGGCTCTAGCTCTGCGTGACAGCGGGGCGAACCGAAGTGGGCACTGAGGAGGTGGCCCGAACCGGCTGGGACTGACAAGGACCGGAGCGTCGTTACTTCTTCGATACCCGAACAATTTAGAAAAGAAAAAAAAAGAAAAAGGGGATTAGTTTACCGAATCGGCAACCAAATACGTAGTATATGGAAGCTGACTCGGGTCGTCTCTCAGAGGAAGCGCAGACAGGTGATTGGATGAGCAAATTGTATGAGAAGGGGGTTGGAAAAGCGCATGTGAACAATAGGTAGGAAATATAAATGATTAAGTCGCCTCGGTGTTTGATGAGACGATCAGTACGGTTCTCCTATCATCGACCCTAGTACTACGCTTAACTCCTAGCGTATGGCACTCGTAGTGTAACTGTACTCTCCTAATTAGACTGAATAAACCTCCAATCTCAACAAGGGAATACCTAGGCGACTCGCTCACAAAACTATTCGCGACTCGATCTAGTGTGACACTATACGATGCTTAATTCCTAAACCGGCAATCAATCTCTAACACTCTCTAATCAACTAGGAACCAACGTCCAGAACAGGTAATCAATTCCTAATCAACCAAATAGCCTCGACATGCATCGACATCCTCTAAACCGAGGACTTAAACGCATGCTCACAGCTATCCTAGCGAACCACTCGATTAAACCGTACGAGTAAACTAGGCAATATAAAATCAGAGCTATATAGAGAAACTACACTAGGTGAATCACATACTACCTAAGGTCTCAAGTACTAACGAACCTATCTGATAGTCTATCCTACACCGAGACTAAAATTTAATTATCCATAATAATAATAATTATAGCAACATAAAATTAAATAACAATAAACTAAATACGAGAAGAAATTAAAATACTGAATTAAAATTCTAAACTAGAATTAAACATTATAAAATTAAAGCAAATAAATATAAACACATAAAATTAGAATAATTGAAATGTAATTAAAACTTTAAATATAAAAATATCTAAATTATTCTAATATACTACACTAAAAGAAACAAAATTAGAGAGAAATGCTATGTAGTGCTACAGGTGTTGTTGCCCGAATGTGTGTTCTGCTTGTGATGAATGAAGGCATTTATAATGCCAAAAAGAAAAGTCTTGACCCCACTATATTGTGCTGCTTCCCAATATATTGATCAAATCTGTAGTCCAGCCTTGCACCTACTCATTTCCGCACTACTAAAATTGATTGCCACTATAGGGGTCCCACTGGAGTTTTGGCGCATACAGGAGCTGCTAGTTGTCGCTTGTTGCTCCCTTCGCTGCCATGGAAGTGCTGCCGCATAGGATGGTTGCAAGTGTTGTTGCGGAGCTGTCTCAGAGCTTGAAGGAAGGCGCCACATGTGTGTGCGAGGTGAAGGAGAAAGCAGCACTGCTGGAAGCTTCTGCGTTGCTGCCGTCACCTGCTCCGCCATGGCTGCTGCCCGAGGTGGACCTGGCTGGTGCGGATTAATGAGGGCGCCATGGCTGGGTGCTTCGTGGCTGCTGTGTTGGGCAGCGGGCGCGGCCATAGAGGCGGGCTGAACAGCTTGATGATGATGATATGATGATGGTGCTACACTTGCATACTTATAAAATTAAATGATATACAAATACAAAATATATCTACATAACATACTGCATACATATATAACTATACAAACATATATATACATAGAACTCAAACACATTATAATATACTTAACTTTTATATAAATTCATATAAACATATACATATATACTTATATGTATATATAACATATATAACACACTAAACTTATATAGATAAATACATACTTGTAATATATGCACGTAGGATTTTAAATATATATTTATTATATATACACACATTATATATAATAATAATAATAATAATAATAATAATAATAATAAAATAGGTGATGAATATATTATACACATGTAAACATATTGTTATATATATATATATATATATATATATATATATATATTTATAATTGATTTATACATAAATAAATTTTTCTTCACATATACACAATAATTATATAAATATATAATTAAAATTGCACCAACTAATTTATTAACTTCCCTTGATAGAAATGTTGTGCCAAAAGAATTAGTTCCCAAGAGAATAAAAATAACAAATTCAATAATTTACATTTAGGGACTCAATTAATGTTACAAAATGGGCACAACTATGGAATAATTATTTAAACGAATCAAATGAGAAGTTAATTGCAAAAATAGTTAAATGCACAAAATTATAGATATTTAGAATGCAATAAGATAAATATAAGGGGTAAAAATACACAGAATTTCGTACTTATCAGGGACTCCTGAGACTGCTGCGGCTGATGACTGCGAGCTAGGGCTGTTCCGCCCGAGAAGGAACCAGTGACTCTGGCTTTCTTTTGTCCCCTAGCACGGACATTGATACTCGTCGTCTCGCACGAAAGGGCAACATTTACAACCTCTGCATATTTGTCTGATGTCTGGTAGCATGTCAGGGCGGACCGGTAGCTGCTAGGGAGGCCCTGGATGAAACGTCTCACCATCTCGTTCAGGGTTATGGGGAACTGGGTGATCCTGTCGAGGCGGGCGAACTCTGCCTCGTACTCAGTAACCGTCATAGCTCTGGTCATCTGTAGATCCAAGAAGGTCTGTAATGCTCTGTCCTGAAGATTGGTGGGAACGAACCCATCTTTGAACTCCTGAGCAAACTCCTCCCACGTTAGAGGTGGGGCATCTAGACCTCGGCTCTCTAGCAACGTCTCGTACCATGTGGCTGCAGCACCTCCCATCTGGAGGGATGCGATGGAGTGTCGTCCTCTTCTGGATCCAACTCAGAAAATCCATCCGGTCCATGTTGGTTGGGGTGCCGGAGAAACGAAGAGGATTTGACCGGTTGAAACGGTCAATAAACACATCCTCCGGGTTCCTCCCGAGTGCATCCTGAGCGGCGTCCTGCTGGGCCTGAACAACCTGCTGCGTCGCCGCGATCTGCTGAGCTAATGCCATCTGCTGCTCCTGTGGGGCCTGCTTCGTCGCTGCGATCTGCTGAGCTAGTGTCGTCTGTTGCTCCTGTGCAACTAGCTGAGTCGCTGCGATCTGCTGAGCAAGTGCCATATTCTGCGCCTGAGCAGCCTGCTGTGTAGCTGTGACCTACTGGCCCAGCTCAGCCTACTGGGCCCGAGCAGACTGTTGTGCCTGTGTGTTCTGCTGTGCCTGAAGGGCTACGATCTTTGCCATATTGGCAATGGCGTCTTACACACGCCTACTCCCGCTGCGAGAGCTGGAGGAAGAAGAGGAACGTCAGCAAGGAATCATGATTCCGGCGAGGTCAAACCATAAGACATATCAGAAAGGGATCCCAAAGAAGACTCTGGCTACTACTGAACCTAACTGTCTTTACTTTCTATGAACCTCTCGTGGCACTGCATTCTATGGCAATAGGTGCACTTCCATTAACATGGTTGCCGTGACTCTTGAGATTCCTAGCTCCAGACTCTTGGGGGAAACCTATGGCTCTGATACCAACTGTAACACCCCACTACTAAGGGGTGTCCGTGCGAAGGGCTCTATCCCCAACGAACATGCTACTAGGGCATAACTTAGAAACTAAACTCAATAATGTCATAAATACACAAACTGATATCTGTAAGTATAAATCTGTATAATGTCTGAGAAACATAATTGTACTTGTCTGATCATAAATACTGGTCTGAGACTAATCATGACTATAATATAACGTACTGAAAATAAAGTGAACCTGCCTCTAGTGTCTGGAGCAAACTAATACATAAAAGACTGTTTGAAACTATAACCGAAAACTGTAAATAAAATCTAAACAATAAACTGGAAGACTCCATGTCAGAAGCGGAGCTCACCAAGAATAGATTGCTGCAACCTCTACTGGATCAGGGGCTCCTCGTCAGCGGCGGGATCGTACTTCGAAAAGCATGGTTGACGAAGGATGAGTCGTCGACTCAGCGAGTGGATAATGCAGGCAATGCAACACTCACAACATATATATATAACACAAACTAGCATGTTATCATCCATACAAACGATATCCTGTCGAACTATCACACTAAAGCAACCCAAGCCTATTACTGAGTAATTGTAATCTGAATCTGTGAACTAACTCTCAGCACGCAACTAGAGTGTAGTCCCATCTGTCCCACGAGGGGTATAACTGTCACCAAGTCGTCCGGTAACCGGGATCAGAACGTACTTGGCGGGCTTGGACGGCTCACCTTAACTAGCATACCACAGCTAAAGATCTACCGGGAATTCTACATCCGGGCCATAGCGTCTATCGTAGTACTATCCAAGGCGGCGTGATTGCTCAAGACAGTCAGCAAATAGTACAATCAACATACAACGTACATGTCATAAAGCTATATATGTAGGTTCAGTTACATTTCTTATCTTATTCAGTTCCATGTTATATTATAAATAGAGTAAAGGACAAATAGGTCCCTATCGATTTTTTTCGTGGACACATAGGTCCCTAACCAAAATAAATAGTAAAATTGTCCCTAACCAATACAAATGTTAGACTCATAGGTCCCTCAGTTGTATTGGTTAGGGACCTATGAGTCAAATGGTGAAAGTAACCGAGGGACCTATAAGTCTAACATTTGTATTGGTTAGGGACAATTTTACTATTTATTTTGGTTAGGGACCTATGTGTCCACGATAAAAATCGATAGGGACCTATTTGTCCTTTACTCTGATAAATAGCAATGTGTAAACAACCAACAATCAGCACATAAGCAGCAAATAACATAACATAGCATAACTTAGAAAAATAAATCTCTACAATCTTCTATACTAATTCCCTAACTACCTAACATGTTACTAACTCTACAACTACTATAAACATAAACATACACATGCATAAATAACTTATTTATTATTATCCTAATTAATTATCTAATTATCAAACAAATATATATGCTATGAATGCTACACTACATACAAGATCACTACTCACCTGGATAATCCTGAGGCTGGAGAGCACCGTTAGCTCCGTCCAGAGCTACCGGCACCGTATTTTCACCTGGCATGCAAAAGTCATATCAGAGCCGCTAAAAACAAAAGGAAACGAAACATTGAACTGAGGGTGCGAAACGCGCCTTCGCTAGCGAGCTTCTACTACCCGGTAGCGAGGGAATTAGCTAGTGCAGAGTATCCCCAAGACGTCAAGCTCACATTATCCTCAATAATATAGGGTGCCCAAAGCACTGCATTGAAAAGGCGGGAGTGTGAGGTGTGAGGGAAAAGCTACTCTATCCTCTCATATATATAGGGTGAGGGGGGAAGGCTGACAACAAGTTGTGACCGATGTAGGACTCGGTCTGGTCGCTAGCTGCTAACACATGGTCGCTAGCGACCATCTGCTCGCTAGCGGGAGCTGACTGCTCGCTAGCGAGCCCCCTCTAACAGCAACACGCTGACGCGTTTCTGACGCGTCCTGAGCACAATCCTTCCTAAGGGACACTGAGATACGGGGTATCACATGGAATGACAGAGAAACACGAGAAGGAGGGTTGAATCATTTTTTATCTAAATAAATTTTTCTGAAAAACTTAAATAGAACTTATCAAGCTTGAAGCTTGTGAGTATAGAAAGCAGTTATTAAATAGAAATGTATAAGAGATATAAACACATAGTAGGAACTATACTGGTTTGACTAACCTGCCTACCTCTAGTTACTCAACCAAATTGTTGAGATTTCACTATTCCACGTGTTTACAAGATAATATTTCTTCAAGTCTTCGCAAGCTCTATTAGATATTCTCAATGCCTTCTCAGGCTCCAATAACAAAACGAATATAAACATTTTTATAAGAACCAAATTCTTTTTCTAAGATCCTTAGTATATTTGCTAAGAGATTTTCTTCTTAGTTTCTTTTTCTTCTAACAGACCTATGTTTGTTAAGAAAAAGTAAAGAACTATTTTTGCTACAAAACAAAGAATATGAAAATGAAGATGGTAGCAACACAACACAAATAAAATAAGCGTTTTTACAAGATAGAAACTTGAGAGAACTAAGTTCTTTCGAAGCTCAAGACTACTATATCTAGAGAGACATGCAAATAGTCGTTCGTAGGTAGCAGTGTGTTGGAACTCCAACTTGCTTTTTCTGATAGCGCGTACCATGCTTCTTTCTTGTCCAGAGCTTTTTCTTTCCTTCATTTCTTGTACAAAACTTTCTTATAGTTTGACATTAATTTTTGAAATAAAGTTATCTTCTTTTGTCTGTTTGAGGAGTATTGCCAGAGACGAGGTTTACACTAAATCACAAAGCAGAGATATTGTCCAACAAATGTCTTTTGAATCTTGTGTGACAAGGTTCAGTGACAACTCTTGCAAGAGAAAATAAAGAAATAACATCTTGATAATGTGAAATAGATTGTCCTTCTAGAAAGGTGAGAAAGTATTTTCTGAGGTATTAATTGACCACAAAAATACAAATATAATCAAAATAAACTATGTGCCTTCTCTGAGGTGTTACTGTTACATATTCTGAGATGTAACATAAATTAATATGAACTTAGTATATGTAATACTAAGCTATGAAACATCAGAAAGTACTTCAGATTTATCATACTAAAGTTTAGCCAAACTTAGATTCAACAAGGAGTTTTTGAGGTACTGTAGCATGTTCTGAGGTTCAGTATGCATTTTCTAAGGTTAGAAAAAACTCCAGAATAGCTTTATGAGGCATCAGAAATGCTTTAAAAATATTTTAAAATACGGTAAGAACTTTAGAAATGCAATCTCAAAAACAAGATATATAAGAAAATAAGTTTCAGAACATAATAAAATGACCATAGAAACATATAGAACTTGTTTTTTAAGGGTCTTATAGAGCTAGCAATCTCTCATTTTTTGATGATGACAAAATATTTGGTTTTAAATTGTTCATTTATTGTACTTCAGTAAAGAGACAGATATAAAGAAGAAAATAGAATAAGATAAGACCAAAGATTCCTTGTATGAATCAAACTATTAAAAAAAATATCTAGCTTATCATAAATAGTGGAAATTGTAAGCTCCAGAACCCTTCTGAGAGAAATTGATATATTTCTCTTAGAGAGATAAAAAGTTTTAATGATAACAAAGTAAGCCATAAGTATAAAAATTTTACTTAAGGTTTTGCTAATATGTGTGCTAAGTGTCTCAGAAAGCTTAAACGTATGCAAATCCATGAGTAAGATCAAGACAAGCAACGAGTAACCTTATGAATTACACGAAGAAATCATGGCGTGAAAGACATCAGAAAGGATGCTCAAGAAACACAAAAAGTGAAAGTGCAGTTCTAAGAGAAGAACACTGTAGCCTCAGAAAGGTCTCAAAAGACCTAGCGACTGATGGTTCTCAGAAGGGTCTTCCTTCAGAAGGTTCGCCTCAGAAGTCCGTACATCTCTCAAAAAGTTGGACTTAGAAGCAACCAAGTGTCAAGACTCAATGGATGAAGCATTCATTCTCAGAAAGCTCGAAACAGCAAGCAAAGGAAGTGGGAACACGCGCACTGTACAAGTCAGAAAAGTTCCTCATTTCGCGCTGACTGTTGCAGGGAGCCGTTCTGAGCCAGACACAGCCACATCAGCAAAGTGAAAGCTTCTAAATTCGCGGCTCTTTGACGAAATTCTTGCGCAAAAACTCTTGATTAAACGTGCCAAAACTCTGCTGAATTGAAAATCATTTTCCGAAAAACTTAGAACTTTCTCAGAAAGACAATTCTACGAAATTGTTCTTCTAACTTTGCAAAAATCTTCTAGTTCTGTATTGGTGTAAATTCTTACATTTGTAAGTTAAATCTAGAAGTCTACTAAGGGCAAATTAAGTTTGTAACTTAATCTTAGTAGTTGGTTTCTGAAGCAAAAACAATTTACGAAAAACGCTAAGTCCTTTGTTGTTTGAAGGCAGTTTTAAGTCCTCGATTGTTTGAGGCAAGTTCAAGTCCTTAAGTGTTTAAGGCAAGCAAAGTCCTCAGTTGTGAGGCAAGGTAAAGTCCTTAATTAAGTTAAGGCAAGGAAAGTCCTCTAGTGTTGGAGGCAAGAAAATCCACATCGGATTGTGAAGTGGTGAAAGTCCTTTACGTACTAAAGGCAGTGTTGTTTGAGAAGGCACGATAAGAAGAATATCTAACAAACTCTCAACGGAAGGTTGAGGACTGGAGTAGGTTAGTTAGAAGCGAACCAGTATAAAAATTTCTCTGTGTTAAGCTTTTCTTCCCTCAACTCTTACTTTCTAAGAAAACCAAAAAACACGTTTTTAACTTAATCAGAATTGTGAAAACCTATTAAGTTGAAACCAGAAAGCGTTTAAGTGAAATCAACTTTAAATCACTTTCATAAACTTCTCAGAAAGGAACTTTCTCAGAAAAGTAAAGTTCTCAGAAACTTAACCTTCTCAGAAAGTTTATTCCGCTGCAAACACTCAAATCACCTTTCTGAGTAAACAGCTTTCTAAGAAAAGTTTTAAGAAGTAATTTTTAAACCTGCACGATTCAACCCCCCCCCCTTCTCGTGCACAAATACATCTTCAATTGGTATCAGAGCTCGATCCTTAAGGGGTTGAGCACTTAACAGTGTCAAGGAAAAAGATCCAAGAAGGGACTATGGACTCACCAGCTGCGTTCATATCTGATGGGGCTTCAATCAACAGACCTCCAATGTTCCTTGGAGATAGTTTCGATTATTGGCGTGATAGGATGACATTGTTCATCAAGCACACCAGTCTTGATCTATGGGACAGGATTGAGAATGGCGACTATCAACCTCTGCAAACAATAACAGAACAAGCTGTTGTTGCAGCAGACGCTGAACCTGGAGCAGCACCTCCAGCGCCCAGAACCTACACCAGACGAGTTCCCAAGGATGAATGGACTCAAGAAATGAAAGAGAAGATTCAGCTGAATTTCAAGGCCAACTACATTCTCCTATGTGCACTACCCAAGGTAGAATACGACAAGATAGTGTCGTGTGATACAGCACAGGAGATATGGGAAAGGCTTCACATGCTGCATGAAGGTAATGACGAAGTCAAGGAAACGAAGATATCTATGCTCGTACACAAGTATGAATCCTTCTGCATGCAACAAGATGAAACCATTGACAGCATGTCAATACGGTTTCTTCACATCATCAATCAGCTCAAAGTCTTGGGAAAGACTTACTCAAACGCTGAAATGGTAAGAAAAATTCTCAGAAGCCTCTCCTCAAAATGGCGTCCAAAAGTTACAGCAATCCAAGATGCCAAGGATCTAAATCAGCTTGGTTTGGATGTACTATTCGGCTCACTCAGAACACATGAGATTGAGCTAGAAGGATTGCTTGGAGGACCATCCTCTTCATCTAAGCCTCAGAAGGGTCTGGCTCTTAAAAGCCAAATAAAAAGGTCTTCCAAGGCTCTCAAGCCCGAAGAAGTTTCTGAGTCAGAAGATGAATCAGACTCAGAAACAGAAGAAGATGACATCTCTCTTCTGGTTAGAAAAGTGAAGAAAGCTTGGAAGAGAAGACCAAGCAAAGGCAAGGAGATTACTCCTAAGAAAGGAAAGCTAAAGCCTTCTGAAGCCACATGCTATGGCTGTGGAGAAAAGGGTCACTTCAGAACGGAGTGCCCTCAGAACAAAGGGAAGAAGAAGTTTATTCCCATAAAGAAAAAGAAGGCAATGGCTGCTACTTGGAGTGACTCGGAAGAGGAAGATTCTGAGCCAGCAAACGAAGAGGAAACTAACGTCTGCTTCATGGCTGGTACTAACTATATTCTGGAAACAGAATCTGAGTCAGAAGAGATACCTAACTCCCCTCCTCTCTCATACTCACATAATGAGGTCTCAGAACTCTATGAAGAGCTTCTGAGAGACTCAAATGAATTAGCTAACAGTTTCAGCAACTTAAAGAAAAATTACAAACATCTAGAAGCTGAAACTGCTAGACTAATTAAAGAAGTTGAGAATCTAAAACTTGAAAGAGATGATTTTAAAAACAGATATCTTGAAAGTCACAATCTCTATCAGGCTTTAGAAACAATGTCTTCTGTAACTGTCGAAAAGGCTGAACTAGCCTTAATAGAATTACAAAAGACCAATGAGCTTCTCACTTCTGATCTAGTTAAGATGGTCAATGGCGGAAAAATGATGACTCTTTTACTTGGAGGTCAAAGACCTTACAAAGATAAAAGAGGACTTGGATATGAAGAAGTTTTCGAACCCCATGACCTTGATCCATCATTAACTAAATCACATCGCATGTGCATCTCATGTTTCAAAGATGGACATGGATCTGAAACATCCCCTATGCTTAGTAAAGGAAACACTTCTCTGCCCAAAAGGGCTAAGAAGGTTAAAAACTCTCAGAAGGCTAAGTCTTCTCAGAAGACAAGTCCTTCTCAGAAGGGTAAGGCTTCTCAGAAAGCGAAGGCTTCCGAAAAGGGCAAAGAAAAGGTTTCTGAGTCTCAGAACCACAATCCTTCTAAGAAAAGAAGACAAAAGGCAAAGAAAGCTAAGAAGCAAGGACCCAACAAAGCATGGGTACCTAAATCAGTGAACTTTGTGTCTGCAGGTGCATCAACAAGCACTGCTCCACCACCAAGATGAGCAGTGGTACTTAGACAGTGGCTGCTCAAGGCACATGACTAGAAGCAGGCACTGGTTCAGAAACCTTCAACCCAAGAAAGGAGGAACGGTGTGATTCGGTGATGGTGCCAAAGGGAAAGTCACTGCCATAGGAGATGTTGGTAAGGATTCCTCTCACTAAATCTCTGATGTACTTTTAGTTGATGGCTTAACACACAATCTATTAAGCATTAGTCAATTTTGTGACAAAGGCTTAAAGGTTGAGTTTTATGCCAAATATTGCCATGTGACTAATCTCACTAACGGCAAGATCGTTCTGGAAGGAAAACGAGTTGGTAACATCTACGTTATCCATCTAGATGATCTAAAGGATCAAAATGTGAAGTGTCTTGTCTCTGTCCAAGAAGACAAGTGGCTTTGGCATAAGAAACTTGGTCACGCCCATATGAAGCTTCTTTCTGAGCTCTCTCAGAAAGGACTTGTAAAGGGTCTTCCCAACATCAAGTACCAGAAGGATGCAACTTGCGACTCTGTGAAAAGGGAAAACAAACCAAAGCCTCATTTCCAAGCAAAAGTGGAATCTCTACTCAGAGACCACTTGAGCTTCTTCACATGGATCTCTTTGGACCAACTAGAACAGCTTCCCTTTATGGAAAACGCTATGGTCTTGTCATAGTGGATGATTATTCTAGATTCACTTGGGTATTCTTTCTAGCTTCTAAGGAAGAAACATTTGAAAAATTCAAAGCTTTTGCGAAAAGAGTTTGAAATGAAAAAGACTCTCACATTCACACCATACGATCTGATCATGGAGGTGAATTTGAGAATCACGCTTTTGAAAAGTTTTGTGAAAATCTGGGCATTGCTCATGAATTCTCTTCTCCCAGAACTCCTCAACAAAATGGAGTGGCTGAGAGAAAGAATCGAAGCCTTCAAGAGATGGCAAGAACAATGCTCTTAGAAAGTGGGCTTTCAAAAGGTTTTTGGGCTGAGGCTGTAAACACCTCATGCTATATTCAGAATCGAGTCTTTCTGAGACCAATTCTGAAGAAAACACCTTATGAGCTTTGGAAGAACAAAATACCCAACATATCCTATTTTCATGTTTTTGGTTCTTCATGCTTCATACTCAACACAAAGGACAAACTAGCTAAGTTTGATCCTAAATCTGATGATGGAGTATTCCTAGGATATTCCTCCGTCTCTAAAGCCTATAGAGTATACAACAAGAGGAGCAAATGTGTTGAAGAGACAATCCATATTAAGTTCAAAGAACTTAGTAAGGACTTGCCTCAGAAGGTTGCTGACTTAGAAGATGAATTTGAGAAACTCAATATCTCTTATGAGAAAGCCAAAAAGAAAATTCTTATAGATGACGAAAGTGATTTCCAATCTATGGAAAAGCCTTCTCCATCTAAAGAGAAACCTAAAAGCATCATTGAAGCTCCAGAACCTGATGAATCTATTCCTCCAACATCAATGGAATTTAGATTCTCAGAAAGTCAAGCTTCTGATGACTCAGAACGAGAACCTTCTGTGTCGACTTCTCAGAACCCTATTCCTAAAGGATATAAAGGGTCAAGAGACCTGAAAAATGTCTCCCAGAATGAAGTCTTAGGTGATCCTGAGCGTGGTGTGAGAACCAGAAGGAACTACATGAATCTTGCTATGGTTTCTGAACTTGAACCCGAATCCATAGAAGAAGCGTTGGATGATCCTAGCTGGATAAATGCCATGCAGGAAGAAGTAGACCAATTCGAGAGAAACCAAGTTTGGAAACTTACCCAGAAACCCAAAGGCAAAAGTGTCATTGGGACTAAATGGGTGTTTCGAAACAAACTTGATGAAAATGGTCAAGTTGTGATTAATAAAGCCAGATTGGTTGCTCAAGGGTACAACCAACAAGAAGGAATAGATTATGATGAGACCTTTGCTCCAGTCGCAAGATTGGAAGCTATTAGAATGTTGCTAGCTTTTGCTGCACATAAAGGCTTCAAACTCTATCAGATGGATGTAAAATCTGCCTTCTTGAATGGATACCTTTCTGAGGAAGTTTATGTAAAACAACCCCCCGGTTTTGTGAATGATACATTCCCAGAACACGTATTTAAGTTAACTAAGGCTCTCTATGGTATAAAATAAGCTCCTAGAGCTTGGTATGATAGATTGAGTTCCTTCTTACTTAACAACGGATTCTCTAGAGGGAAAGTAGATACTACACTATTCACTCTCTCAGAAGACTTTGGCTTCTTGATTGTCCAAATTTATGTTGATGACATAATTTTTCGTGCAACCAATGAACGCTTATGCAAAGAATTCTCCAAGTAAGCTTATGCAAGGTGAATTCGAGATGAGCATGATGGGAGAACTTAAATTCTTCCTGGGATTGCAAATCAAGCAAGAGTCAGAAGGGACTTTTATACATCAAGAGAAATATACCAAAGAACTTCTGAGGAAGTTTCTAATGGATAAAGTCAAGCCTATGAGCACTCCCATGCATCCTTCTCAAGTAATACACTTGGATGAAGATGGTGAGAAAGTCTCAGAAAGTAACTATCGTGGCATGATTGGCTCTCTTCTCTATCTCACTGCTTTTAGACCAGATATTCAACTAAGTGTTGGCATCTGTGCTAGATTTCAATCAAAGCCCAAGCAATCTCACTTAACTATTGTTAAAATAATTTTGCGATATTTGATCGGAACTACTAATCTTGGCTTATGGTACGAGAAAGGTTGTTCCTCTGATGTTGTAGGATATTGTGATGCTGACTATGCTGGAGACAGAATTGATCGCAAGAGCACAGGCGGATGCTGCTATTTCTTTGGAAAATGCTTGATTACATGGTCATGTAAAAAGCAGAACACCATTGCACTATCAACACCAGAAGCTGAGTATGTATCAGCAGCAAATTGCTGCACTCAGATGCTTTGGATAAGGAACCAATTGCGTGATTATCAACTAAGGTATGAGAAAATTCCCATTCTTTGTGATAACACTAGTGCAATTAACTTAGCAAAGAATCCTATTCAGCATTCATGATCCAAGCACATAGATATAAAACATCATTTCATTCGGGATCATGTGCAAAAAGGAGATGTTGAAATTAAATTTGTAAATACTGAGGATCAAATCTCAGATATATTCACAAAGCCTCTACCCGAGGATCGTTTTAATGTACTGAAAGGGCTTCTTAATCTAAGACGTTTCTAAGTGTTTAAATTCTGAAAAATATTTTAGTATCTTAGAAACTCCCCTTAGTCCTAAGCTTAGAATCTGAGACAAATAAGTTAGAGCTAAACTTCTGAGCAAAATGTCAGAAAACATGTTATGAGAAAACCATCTCTAAGAAGACCTACCTCTCAGAAAGGAAGTCTTCTGAAAAGTTTCTCAGAACTCAACATTCTCAGAAGGACCACTCCTCTCAGAAGAGTGCCTTCCAAGAAAGTAGTTTACCAACGGTAACTTTTGAATTAAATTCTGTAACGGCTACTTCGTAGCTGCTCTATAAAAATCACAAAGTCTCGCTCTAGATTCGATGTTTGCCTCTCAAAATACACCCAAAACGCTGTCAAAATTCTCTTCTCACCTCACCTCTCCTATTACATACCTCTCTTCTCTAGCTCAAACCTCAACCTCATCCTCAATCAGCTGCTTCTAGTGGAAATAAGAACATGAGTAAGGAAACTATTTCTTCTGATGGAAAACAGAAGAAGAAGAAAGATACTCACTCATCTTCCATAAAAAGAAGCATGGGTTCTGAGATACCTCAGAAGGTCTCTCAGAAGGAATCTAAGGCGATTATCTTGGCTGAAGATTCTGAGGAAATATCATCTGATCAAATCTCGATCGGAAAAAGGAAAACAGAAGCAAAAGCAGCCAAAAGGAAATGCAAGCAAGGTCGAGGGAAAAACAAAGAAGCTACCAACGCTGAACTAAGCTCAGAAACAGCTACTGAGGCTACTCATGTCTCAGAAACATTTGTTACTGAGTGTTATTCGGAAAGGAGTCAGCCTAACCAAGACCCACACAAGGAGATCCAGGAGTATTACTTCAATTTGATTAAGATACCTCCTCTTCAGCTTGGTCCAACACCCTCCATATCAGATTCGATAAGTGAATTTAGCCCTCATGACAGAAAGGAAGAAATAAATTCACCTCTCTTGGGTAAATCCATGAAGAAAAAGATAATTGAAGTAATGCATCAACAGATGTCTACCTTCAAAATACCAGATGAAGATCAGAGATCAGAAACAATGGGTCAACCAACAGACACCGTGGAGCTAGTTCAAGATTCTGAGGACACTCAGAAGCAGCCCTACGCTAAAGAAGAAGGAGAACCTCTTCCGGAATATCAAAAGTTTGATATCATAGATGCTGTACTCGAGGCTGAAGTCTCTCGTCCTCCTCCATCTTTTCCATCCTCTTCTAATCAGCCTTCTGGATCTGCGCATGAGATGCCTCCAGAATGTCCTCTAGGCGCAAATCAAGCTGAAATCCAGATGGAAATTTGCAGGCTTCTCCGCTATATAGCTAGGAAGCCGTAGCTCTAAGTCCGTGATGGCGTTTATGTTAGCCACCCTTTTTGATGTAACAAAGGGGGAGAAGAAAAAATAGATAATATTTTGGCTATATAAACAACTAGGCCTAGGATTTAGGGGGAGTACCTAGGATTTAGGGGGGGTAACATATTTAGGGGGAGCCAAAAATTTTGTTTGTAACCCCATTTGGAATTTAATGAAAAATTATTCATGTTTTGGCATCTCTTGTTTCATTAGCTTGGTATTTCTGAAATTCACATACTTAATCATCTAGAAATACATGCTATATATCTGATAATCTGAAACAGTACTCATACTTTGCATATCTAACTGTTGATTATCAAAGCCTTCTAAGAAAATAACAAAGCCTTCTCTCAGAAAGCTAAGTTAGTTTCTAAGAAAGCAAAAGTGCTTTCTGAGTAAGTTGCGAACTTAATCAGAAACACTTCAGAACTTAAGCAAAATTATTATCTTAGGACTTAAGTTGTTATCATCAAAAAGGGGGAGATTGTAAGCTCCAGAACCCTTCTGAGAGAAATTGATATATTTCTCTTAGAGAGATAAAAAGTTTTAATGATAACAAAGTAAGCCATAAGTATAAAAATTTTACTTAAGGTTTTGCTAATATGTGAGCGAAGTGTCTCAGAAAGCTTAAACTTATGCAAATCCATGAGTAAGATCAAGACAAGCAACGAGTAACCTTATGAATTACAAGAAGAAATCATGGCGTGAAAGACATCAGAAAGGATGCTCAAGAAACGCAAAAGGTGAAAGTGCAGTTCTGAGAGAAGAACACTGTAGCCTTAGAAAGGTCTCAGAAGACCTAGCGACTGATGGTTCTCAGAAGGGTCTTCCTTCAGAAGGTTCGCCTCAGAAGTCCGTACATCTCTCAGAAAGTTGGACTCAGAAGCAACCAAGTGTCAAGACTCAATGGATGAAGCCTTCATTCTCAGAAAGCTCGAAACAACAAGAAAAGGAAGTGGGAACACGCGCACTGTACAAGTCAGAAAAGTTCCTCATTTCGCGCTGACTGTTGCAGGGAGCCGTTCTGAGCCAGACACAGCCACATCAGCAAAGTGAAAGCTTCTAAATTTGCGGCTCTTTGATGCCTATATATATGAGTTCAATTCCAGAGCATTGTGACGAAATTCTTGCGCAAAAACTCTTGATTAAACGTGCCAAAACTCTGCTGAATTGAAAATCATTTTGCGAAAAACTTAGAACTTTCTCAGAAAGACAATTCTACGAAATTGTTCTTCTAACTTTGCGAAAATCTTCTAGTTCTGTATTGGTGTAAATTCTTACATTTGTAAGTTAAATCTAGAAGTCTACTAAGGGCAAATTAAGTTTGTAACTTAATCTTAGTAGTTGGTTTCTGAAGCAAAAACAATTTACGAAAAACGCAAAGTCCTTCATTGTTTGAAGGCAGTTTTAAGTCCTCGATTGTTTGAGGCAAGTTCAAGTCCTTAAGTGTTTAAGGCAAGCAAAGTCCTCAGTTGTGAGGCAAGGTAAAGTCCTTAATTAAGTTAAGGCAAGGAAAGTCCTCTAGTGTTGGAGGCAAGAAAATCCACTTCGGATTGTGAAGTGGTGAAAATCCTTTACGTAGTAAAGGCAGTGTTGTCTGAGAAGGCACGATAAGAAGAATATCTAACAAACTCTCAACGGAAGGTTGAGGACTGGAGTAGGTTAGTTAGAAGCGAACCAGTATAAAAATTTCTCTGTGTTAAGCTTTTCTTCCCTCAACTCTTACTTTCTAAGAAAACCAACAAACACGTTTTTAACTTAATCAGAATTGTGAAAACCTATTAAGTTGAAACCAGAAAGCGTTTAAGTGAAATCAACTTTAAATCACTTTCATAAACTTCTCAGAAAGGAACTTTCTCAGAAAGGTAAAGTTCTCAGAAACTTAACCTTCTCAGAAAGTTTATTCCGCTGCAAACACTCAAATCACCTTTATGAGTAAACAGCTTTCTAAGAAAAGTTTTAAGAAGTAATTTTTAAACCTGCACGATTCAACCCCCCCTTCTCGTGCACAAATACACCTTCAGAAATAAATACATCAGAGAATAATGGATCTGCACAAACTCAGAGAAGAAGTTAGTTCTACATAAATTCAGAAATATAACTCACAGATATAACATTGAATATTTCTAAAATATCAGAAAGTATATAAATATATGAATGCAAACTAAAGCAAAATATAATGTATTCATTTCATTCATCTCCCCCTAAGTTCATTAATTATAATTCTTTTCTCCCCCTTTGTCAACATCAAAAAGGGGTGAAAAATTAACCATCACAGACTATAGCTTATTAAGCCTATTTCCTATTGTAGTCAACAGATTAAAGTTAAGAGTTTTGAGATCTGCACTGGTCTGGTGAGTCGTTGAGATATGAGCTTGATGAATGGAGATTGTTTGTTGTAGAGATGCAATCTGTGCTTGGTGAATAAGAATGGTAGCCTGTTGAATATCAGTTTGACTTGATTTGCCAATACTTGTTGCACAACATTTTGCAAATTAGCTATTGGTGTTGAACCATGTTGCTGGATGAGGGGAGGAGGAGGAATAGACTCGGTGTGTGGAGGTACAAAGGGTTCTTAATCAGTGTGAACCAAAGTGGGTGGTGGTGGAACAGGGGATTATGATTGTCAGAAGGTGGAGAAGGTGTATGTTCAAAAGATGGTGTATGGAGAAATTTGGATGGTGAGAATGGTGGAGATTTTGGAGGGGATGAATGTGCAGGAGATGGGGATAATTGAAAAGGTGTGGAATCAAACACAGGTGGTGGAGAAAATATAGTAATTACAGTGGAAGGTTGTGGTGGTGAATTTTGTTTTGCAGGAGATGGTGGTGATGATGTAGGAGATGGCGCAGAATATACAGTAATAGGAGGTGGAAGAGAGGAAGATGTAATAGAAATAGGGATATCAAAATATTGTACGAAAGACGCTAAGTGGGTTGAAAAATACTCACTTAGTGCTAATTGTTGCCATGGTCAAGCAAAGGTTGAAATCAAAGGCCTTGAGGAACTCAGATGAGGCAAGTGTTCAGAATCACTCTCAGAAGATGGTATCGCTTTCTTGAGTTTTTGTTCAGAATTGATTGTCAATCTTCTTCTTCTCCTCTCTTGAGATTCCCATTCAGTAAAGATTTTAAACTCTTCATCAGCTTTACTGAGGTTGTCCTCAGTCAGAATGGGTGCTCTTGGCACAATGAATTCATCGGTGTATTGCCCAGTGTATTTTAGAATTCGAAAGGATATGGTTCTGAAGTTGATTCCATCATCAAAAATAGATTGAAATCCTCCATCAAAAGGATGATATTCCATATCCTCCAATTTGAACTCAGATCTTCCATCAGCAGAATTATCATCAATGTAGGAGATGATAATTTTTGTTGTTTTCTCAGCCAACACATCACAAATGACTTCATATGGTTCCTCATTTGTAATGAAGGCACGAGATCCGGAAGAGGAGCTGACATCATGAAATACTTCCAACACTCTTGATTTCTGTCTCCTGCTAGCTTCTTCCAACAAGCATTGAATCTGAGCTTGAACTAGCTCGTCCATCATCTAAACTCTAGAATTGAAGGTTCAGGTCCAAAAACCTTCTCAGCCATGAAAGCCTCAGCATGTTGTGGCTGTACAGAGTCTTCCTCATTATCAGAATCCTCTACCACAAGGGTTTTGCATTTCTTGGGTCGAATTTTGAAGCAGCCAAGTTTGTTGGTAAGCTTGACTGGAGACTCAACTTCTTTCTCAACTTTTCTCTTCTTGGTTAGAAGAGAAATGGGAATTTCTGAAGGTGTATTTGTGCACGAGAAAGGGGGTTGAATCGTGCTTGTTTTTTAAAAATTAGTTCTTAAAAACATTTCTTAGAAAGTTGTTTACTGGAAAGTAAGTTTGAGAGTTTGTAGCGGAATGAGCTTTTTGAGAAAGTTAAGTTTCTGAGAACTTCACTTTTCTGAGAAAGTTTCTTTCTGAGTGTTTTATGAAAGCTGTTTGATATTCTAATCTCTTAAACGCTTTTCTTATATTAACTTAGAAAGTTTTTCTCAGGTTATCTCAGTTAAGATTGTATTTATAGTTTTCTCAAGAATTTACGTAAAGTAAAAGAGTAGGGAGAAAAGCTAGACACAAGAGATTTTTATACTGGTTTGGTTTTAATCAGCCTACTCCAGTCCTCAACCTTCAGTTAAGAGTTCCTTTGGATATTGATGGGTGTGTCGTAACACTCATAAATTTAATTATTTTTAAAACCAAGTTCCCCTAATATAATTTAGTGGAAACCAGGGACGTCTCTCACAAGGAATGGCTAAGAGAGTAATACACAGGACTAGTTGTATGATGGATTTGTCACAATTTGGGGGTTTTTGTATGCAAGGGAATTAAAATTGGAATAAATTTAGAATAATAAAAACAGCGGTTTATGGGGGTAGAACATTCATTAGGGTGTCAATCATTGGCTACAAAAGAATGCATGAGTTGATTAATTACGCCGGAGTTAGATCTAACTCCTTTGTTATGATTCTAATGATTAATTGCCTAGAATAGGCTTAATTAGTGAGATCTCACCTTTAGTTCCACTCTCAACAATTATTAAAGCCAATCACATTAATCTAATTAAAGAGACTAATCAGTCAATTAATTACTCGTTACCAATTCCTAATATGTCATGCATCAATTAATCAACTAACACATAAACATATGCCTATAAATTAGCCAACTCAATCGAGTAAGCCAAGACAAAGGGTTAAATACACAATTTAAGATCTCAAATTATATGTTAAGGGTTGATAATGAAAACTTATGCAAGATTAAGAACAAAGCCTCAAATTACCCCAATGATGTTCACACCCACATAAACCACCAAGAAAATTAGCTACTCATGGCAACGAATTAAAAGACAAGAAATTAAAGGAAATTAAATGCAAGTTGGCAAGATGTGAAAACGAATAACTGGATTAATAGTAGAAAGAGTAACTTACAAAACCCAAAAGGGCTGGACGAATAACGTTTGAAATGTAAAGATGGAGCTAGAGCTAAAACTAGGAAAACGGAAATCCTAATGGGAAAACAAATAACTCTAACTATGGAAAGAAAATAGGGATTGAAAAAGTGATAGTAGAGAGTGTGTGTTTCTGATGCATTAGCCTTCTTTAAATAGAGTGGGCAGCCTCCAAACCCTAGCTAATTCGGCCTTCAACTCGTGCAGATTAGGGTTTCTGCTGTGACAGAGTTGAGGCGCGGCGCTGGGGCGCGCTACGGGCGCTGGAGCGCCAGCGTTGTGCACGTGACAGATTTAAGTGAGCCACGCACGCTGGGGCGCGCTACGGGCGCTGGAGCGCTCGACGCTTGCTCTGAATTCCACTGCTCCGCTTCTTGCTCAGTTCCTGATGTCTACAGCTCCAATAATACCCGTGACCTGCACTAAAAATACGAAATATCCAAGACCAAGTGCAAAGGTCATCCTTGAATTGTAAAAACATCATAAAACTTGTTATTTTAGCCTTTATTTCTATTAAGCTCTGATTAATTTCAAGTTGAATTAAATACAATAAAGAGGCCAAAATAGAGCTAAGAATTGCATACAATCATCCAAATTAAGGGTATAAAATGTTGGTAAAAACCGCGTTATCAGCTATTCTTCTTAATGTGCCTTCCTAGAAAACACTGCCTTTACCACGTAAAGGACTTCCACCACTTCACAACCCGAAGTGGATTTCCTTGCCTCAACAAGAGGACTTCCTTGCCTCCAACACTACAGGACTTTCCTTGCCTTAAACACTTAAGGACTTTCACTTGCCTCACAACAGAGGACTTAACTTGCCTTAAACAATTAAGGACTTTGAACTTTGCCTCAAATAATCGAGGACTTAAAACTGCCTTCAAACAACGAAGGACTTAGCGTTTTTACATATTGTTTTTCTTTCGAAAACAACTATTAAGATTAAGTTACAAACTTAATTTGACTCTTAGTAGACTTCTAGATTTAACTTACAGACGTAAGGATTTAAACCAATACAATGGTAGAAGATTTTTGCAAAGTTTGAAGAACAACTTAAGTTATGTTGTCTTTCTGAGAAAGTTCTTAGTTTTCGCAAATGATTTCAATTTCACAGAGTTTCGGCACGATTAATTAAGAGTATTTGCGCAAGAATTTCATCACAAGACTCTGCAATTGAACTCATATATATAGGCGTTTTAAATTGCCGCGAAAATAAGCTTTCACTTTGCTGATGTGGTTGTGTCTTTCTCAGAACGATTACCTGGTACAGTCAGCGAGTTTTGAGGAACTTTTCAGACACGTACAGTGCACAAGTTCCAACATATCCAGGTGGTTGCTTCGAGCTTTCTGAGCTTGTTTGCAAATCCTTGATTGTAGAGACTTCGTTGCTTCAGAATCCAATCTTCTGAGAGATGTAAGGAATTCTGAGACGAACCTTCTGAGGAAGGACCCTTCTGAGAACCAACAGTCGAGAAGGACTTCTGAGACCTTTCTGAGGCGACCGCGTTCTTTCCTCAAAAATTCACTTTCACCTTCTGCGTTTCTTAGACACTCTTTCTGATATCTTTTACGCATTGATTTCATCATTTGATCTTGAGGTTACTTGTGATTGTCTTGCTCTTTCTCAAGGAATGCAATGAATTTTAAGCTTTCTAAGACACTTGTCCGCACACATTAGCAAACACTTAAGTAAAATTTGTATACTTATGGCTTACTTTGTTATCATTAAAACATTTATATCTCAATGAGAAATATTGAAATTTATCTCAAAAGGGTTCCGGAGCTTACAATCTCCCCCTTTTTGATGATAACAACTTAAGTCTTAAGATAATAATTTTGCTTAAGTTTGATAGTGTTTTCTGATTAACTTCATCACTTACTCAGAAATGCACTTCTGCTTTCTTAGAAACTAACATTGCTTTCTGAGAGAAGACAGTGTTATTTTCTTAGAAGGCTTTGATCATCAATAGTTATAATTTGCAATGTATAAGTACTGTAAACAATTATGAGAAATATAGCGAGTATTTCTTGATGATTGTAATATTAATTTCAGAAATACAAAGCTAATAGTAATGAGATGCCAAAACAGTAACGATTTTCATTAATTTTTGAATGAGATTACAAAAATTTTTGGCTCCCCCTTAATGTATGACTCCCCCTAAGTCCTAGCCTATGTTTACATATAGCCAAAATATTATCTATATCTACTCCCCCTTTGTTTCATCAAAAAGGGTGGCTAATACATAAACTCCATCATAGACTTAGACCTATTGCTTTCTGGCAATAAAGCGAAGCAACTTGCACATTTCCATCAGGATTTCGCTTTGACCAGCATTGGGAGGACATTCTGGGGGTATCTCATAGACCTCAGAAGCTGGCTGAGAAGAGGACGAGGGTTGAGGTGGAGGAGCGGGCGAGTGACCTCAGCCGCGAGTACATCATCCACGATATCCCTCTTCTGATATTCAGGAGTAGGATCTTCCTCTTGAACAGCTTCTTCTTCAATGACGATAGCCTCTTCAGAAGGCTGTCTCTGAGTATCCTCAGAAACTGGGACTACCCCAGGTCAGAAGGTTGTGCAGCAGATGGTTGCTCTATCGCACCAGAAGTATGAGCATCTTCTGAGAGATTATAGGTGGATATTTGCCTATGAATTGCTTCGATGGCCTTCATCTTCTCAGATCGACCAAGGAATGGTCGAAAATGCACAGAGGGTGGAGTTGGGATCATCCTTCCCAGCATGAAGCCGGACCCGATCATGGAATCAGTCACAGAAAAAGTCGGACCAGGTTGATCGAAGGTGGATGGAGCAATCTCAGTCACATCGTAGTGAGGAACCTCAGGTTCCTTCTAAGAGTCTTTCTCAGTCTGAGTCCCTTCTAAGGAACTTCCGGCAACAAACGCCTCAACCGCTGCAACACCGGTAGCCACCGTAGCATTAGTGCCCACCTCTGAGCTGAGCCCAGTGCTGGTGGTCCCTGGCACTTTAGTGTGCGTTGAGACATGAGTTTCCTTAGTTTCTTTAGGGGTCTCAGAAGAGACATGACCAACATCAGAAGTTGGTTCATTCTGAGAGGGAGAGGGAGGAGTTTGTTGTTGTTGTTGTACGTCTTTTTGTATCTTCTCAGCCTCGGGCTGAGATTTTGGTGGGAATGGTCGAGGTGGAGGATGCGTAACAGGATCAGCAACTTGGGTCTCAGAAGGTTGATCAATAGCCTTCTAGACGTCTTGCATCGTTTGAGATAGCTTCTCAGAATCCACTCCAGCAACCTCAGTGGTGGTTGCTTCAGAAAGATCAGCTAGAGAAGTCTCTGGTTGCTTCTTCTTTGGCTCATTCCGAGAGCTCCCAGCATCTGGGGTGCGGTTTTTACCAATATTTTATGCCCTTAATTTGGATGATTGTATGCAATTCTTTGCTCTATTTTGGCCTTTTATTGTATTTAATACAATTTGGAATTAATCTGGGCTTAATAGAAATAAAGGCTAAAATAATTAGTTTTATGATGTTTTTACAATTCAAGGATGACCTTTGCACTTGATCTTGGATATTTCGTCATTTTAGTACAGGTCACAGGTATTATTGGAGCTGTAGACATCAGGAACTGAGCAAGAAGCGGAGCAGTGAATTTCAGGACCAGCATCGAGCGCTCCAGCGCCCATAGCGCGCTCCAGCGCACGAGGCCCACTTAAACTCGTCACGTGCACAACGCTGGCGCTCTAGCGAGCTATACGCGCCCCAGCGCCGCGCCGTAACTCTGTCACAGTAGAAACCCTATCTGCACGAGTTGGGGGCCCAAATTGATTAGGGTTTGGAGGCTGCTCATCTTATTTAAAGGAGGCTAATGCATATGAAACAAGACCTCTCAACACCACCACTTTTACATCTTTTCTTTTCCTAGTTAGAGTTATTTTTCTCTCCATTAGGTTTTCTGTTTTTCCTAGTTTAGCTCTAGCTCCTTCATTTACATTTCCAACATTATTCGTCCAGCCCTTTTTGGGTTTTGTAAGTTACTCTTTTATCATTAATTCAGTCATTCGTTTTTCCATCTTTCTAATTTGCATTTAATTTCTTACTTTGCTCTTTATTGTTAATTACTTTCTTTATTCCAATTTATTTCTTGCCTTTTTAATTCCCTCCATGAGTAACTAAGTTTCTTGGTGGTTTGTGAGGGTATGAACATCATTGGGGTAAATTGAGACTTTGTTCTTAATCTTGCATAAGTTTTCATTATTAATCCTTGACATATAATTTGAGATCTTAAATTGTGTGTTTAATCATTTGTCTTGGCTTACTCGATTGAGTAGGCTAATTCATTGGCATATGTTTATGTGTTAGTTGATTAATTGATGCATGGCATATTAGGATTTGGTAATGAGTAATTAATTGGCTGATTAGTCTCTTTAATTAGATTAATATGATTGGCTTTAATAATTGTTAAAAGTGGAACTAAATGTGAGATCTCACTAATTAATCTCATTCTAGGCAATTAATCATTAGAATCACAACAAAGGAGTTAGATCTAACTCCGGCGTAATTAATCAACTCATGCATTCTTTTGTAGCCAATGATAACACCCTAATGAATGTTCCACCGCCATAAACCGCTATTTTTATTATTTTTATTTTATCCCAATTTAATTCTCTTGCATACAAAAACCCCCCCAATTGTGACAAATCGTCATACAACTAGTCTTGTGCATTACTCTCTTAGCCATTCCTTGTGAGAGACGACCCTGGTTTCCACTAAACTATATTAGGGGAACTTGGTTTTATAAATAATTAAATTTATGGTTGACACGACAACAACCATCAAATTTTTGGCGCCGTTGCCGGGGAATGGCGATGAAAGTAATCACTAGTTGTTTGATTTGTGAATAGTGTACATACCCGTTTTTTTTTACTTTTCTTTATTTCTTTCAAAAATAAAAACAACAAAAAAATTTTCTTTTTATTTTGCATTTTATTTGCGTTTTATATTTCTATTTTTATTTTTACTCTTCCCAGACTCGCTGTTCTACGAACAGCTGAGTCTGCTACTGTAACTCGCGCTCCAGCGCGTATACAGCGCCCCAGCGTGCGACTGCGACTGCAAAGTTGCAGCCGCGCATGACTCGATCCCAACCGGATCCCCAGCTTGCCGTTTTTGATCCTGAAATCGAACACACTTTGAGGAAAATAAGGCAAGCTAGGAGAGGGTTTACTGAGTCTCAAGGGCAACCGGAAGATCCACCGTTTGAAACGCTACTTTTCTCTGGTCCTGAACTTTCTGATTTGTCTGTTAGTGTTTCAGGTCCAAGTTCGATTATGACAGACTATCAGCCCACCCTGAAGGAACTTGCAGCTCCGGACCTCAGCCAACAACCTTTGGGAATTACCTACCCAAGGTTGGACACTGAGTTCGAGCTCAAGGGAGCTATTCTGCACTTGCTCCCTAAATTCCACGGTTTGGCCGGAGAGGATCCACACCAACACCTCAAGGAATTCCATGTGGTGTGTGAAACTCTCAAGCCAAGAGGAGTCAACGAGGAACATGTGAAGCTTCGGGCTTTTCCGTTCTCTCTGGACGGTCAGGCGAAGCAATGGTTCCTGAACCTGCCAAATGGAGCTGTCAACACCTGGATTGGCATGAAGAAGATCTTTTTGGAGAAATTCTTCCCAGCCTCAAGGGCGGCCGCCATAAGGAAGGACATTAGTGGCATCCGCCAACTGCAAGGTGAGTCTCTCCATGAATACTGGGAGAGATTCAAGAAATTGGTGGCAAGTTGTCCAGCCCATCAGATCTCCGAACAATTGTTGATCCAATACTATTATGAGGGTCTGACGGGTATGGATCGCTGTATGATTGACGCCGCCAGTGGTGGGGCCCTGATGGATAAGACTCCGGCAGAAGCAAGGCTCCTGTTCGAAAATATGGCTGTCAACTCACATTAGTTTGGCACAAGGGCAACAGCTGTGACCAAAGGGGTGAATGAGGTAGCTCAACAAGAGAGTGGTGGCCTACACCAAAAGCTGATGAGATTGCTACCTTCATGAAGCAATTGGCCATCAATCAAGCCAAACCAGGAACCTCTAGCCAAGCAATGGTGTGTGGGATATGCTCTTTGGAGACCCATTCAACTGACCAATGCCCACATCTCCAAGAAGAGGCAATAGTGGTGGCAGCTGCAAATACCTTTCCGGGAAAGCCTCAGTTTCAGCCACAGAATCAACCTACGGGGAACACCTACAACCCAAGTTGGAGGAATCACCCGAACCTGAGGTGCAATAACAATCCACAGCCACAACAAGTGCAGCAACCTCAGCAGGTTCGGTACCAACCTCCTCATCAAAGGCAACCCCAGGCCCCATACCAGGCTCCAATGGCCTTGCCTCCACCACCGCAACAATTGGCTCTGCCTGCACCTCTGAATCCTAACGAGCCAACCATCGGTGATGTGATGAAACTACTCATGGAGCAACAAAGGATGATGTTGAACTTGCAGAATGAGGTCAATCAAATGAGGGCAAATCCGGCCACACAAGCCTGTGAACAAGCTGGCACCTCACAGATCCCATCTCAAACAGTTCCCAATCCCAAGGGGAATGTGAGTGCCATCCACATCATGACCGGAGCAGCTGGTGCTGACAATTCTGGACCAAAGTACCCTTGAAACGATCGACCGTCCAACTTAGGGACGTTAAAGCAAAGTGCTTCGTGGGAGACAACCCACCGGTTTTCTTTATTTTTCAGTATTTTTAATTTCCGTATTTCAAATTCCGTATTTTAATTTTCGTATTTTATTTTTATTTGCATCTTTAAAATTTTTCATGCATCTAAATTAATTAGGATAGTTACATGCATTTTAGGAATTATAGCAGTAAAACACTGATTCTGCATCAGGAGGCCGCGCCCGGGCGCCATATACGCGCCCCAGCACGCGCGTCTTGCTTAAATGAAACGCTGCGTTTGGGCTTCGCGCTCCAGCGCGCTCTAGCGCGCGTGGTTTCTTCAAAAACCCTAAATTCCCAAATTGCAGACCATTCGGTCTCTTTTTCTCCATCGCAGCTCCAGCGGCGCCGATAATTCCTCTCCCTCTTCCATCATTCTTCTCACTTTTTCTCTTAAAAATCCTCCATACATTTGCTCATCTTGTCATCACATTGCATCCTATCAAGGTACATTGGTCTAGAACTCAATCTTTTCGTTGTTCTTGATAGAGAATCGGTTTTTAATTGATTAGAGATGATAAATGCAATTTTTGGTTGTTTGGTGTGGGTTTAATCGGTTAGTATTGCATGTTACATGATTTAATCGGTTAGAATGGTGGAAAATTTCGAGTTGGAATGGTGTTTTCGCTGTTTTACGCCGTTCTGCACTGTCGCCGAAACCCTCGTGCGCTCCGGCACGCTATACGCGCTCGAGCGCGAGGTGCTTTCGTTCCATTGCAGATCGTGCGCTCCAGCGCGCCCTCAGCGCTCCAGCGCCGGTCTGCTGCAGAATTTGGGCCGAATCTGTGATTAATTGTTTGCTGGAATTGGGCATGTGTAACTGTTATATTATACTTTGTTTTGCATTTGCATTTGTTTATGGCATGACTAGAATTGACATTAGCCAAAATTTGGACTGTATATTGGAACTTAATTGTCTTGATCTTTATCTTTCAGGCATGGCACCACGAACCCGAGGCGGTAAGGGGAAGAGAGTATGCACCACCGAGGAAGATGATCACTCCTATGATCAGCCTCACGACCTCACACGGTTCCTCGACGTCACTGCCGAGATGGCTTTCCATGCCACGATTCATAAGAGGAAACCCCTCTTTGAATTGGGGTATCAGTTCCACGACGAGGGCCAAGGACGGCTCGATATGGTCGTGGCGAAGATTGAGCGGCGTGGGTGGGCCCACTACCTTCTCAGTGCCCCCGTCAGGGCGAACATCACTTGGGTGCGGGAGTTCTATGCCAACTTCCACGACCGCACCGCCACTGAGGTGTTCCTCCGGGGCAAGTTCATTCCGGTGGACGTGGCGAGCATAGCCACGCATATTCAGATTGTCGCGGAGCCCGATTATGTACTCGGAGAGCCGGATGCCATCCAGACCATGGCTGATACGAGTTTGGATGTGATCAAGAACCGCCTCTGCCTTCCAGGATGTAGCTGGACGCTGGGAGCCAATATGCTCCCGCGCACTCTGAAGAACTACACGCTCAACTTGGAAGGAAGAGCGTGGTCTCGCATCTACTTCAGCCACATCTACCCAGTCTCCCACATCTCCGACCTCACCACAGAGTAGGCCCTCCACCTCTACTGCATTATGGAGGGCCACTGGGTGGACTTGCCCACTCGTCTGCAGCGCACTATGCATCAGGCTCATCACATTGAGGCCTACAGGTGCCTTCCCTTTCCCTCTCTGATCACCTCCTTGGCTATCCAGTGTGGTGTGCCAGAGTACGCCGACGACGAGTGGCAAGGGCCACATTCCACCATCACCGCCGCCGGTCTTGCTACCAAGGATGCAGCAGCCTAGAACAAGACCCAGCCAGCAGGGAATCCCCTAGATTCCATTACTGCACAGTTGACACAGATGGAGGTCAACATGAGGGAGTACTTCGATCAGAAGTTTGCTGCTGCTGAGAGCTATCATGATCAGCGATACCTGGCCTTATGCAGACTCACTATGACCAGAGGATCGCTCAGATGCAGAGCGGTTTCCGATCCTACATCGACTAGCGCTTTTCCGCCGGTTATGGAGCTCCGGGACAGTCCCAGGCTCCTATTGATGTCGATGAGGACGAGGACGACGATGATGATGAGAATGATGAGGCTGAGGAGGAGGACGGTGATGAGGATGATGACGGTTCAGAGGACGATTGAGTCCTCCGTAGGTCCTTTCTATACCCTTTTCTCTGTTCTTTAATTTGTTGACACTAGGGACAGTGTCTCATTCAAGTGTGGGGAGGGTGTAGATAAAATTTGGCTTTTGTAAATAAGGGCATGCCTAACTCTTTTCCTTTTTCTTTTTCTTTATTTTGTTTTCTTTTATGTGTTTTTAGGTAGATGATTGGGTAGTTTTCTTAATAGCACCTTTTGGTCTGAAATTTCTTTGCCCTTTGATTTTAACTCAGAAATGTTGGCATGATAATCTAATATGAGTTTGAATTGCTTATGTTATCTCTGTTTGGTTGGTTGGATTACCTGTGAGATTTGAGCCTTAAATGTGATTACATATATCAACTGATCACTTTCTTTATGTGAGCACACACACACTTGTATTTGTTATTCCTGAATTTGCTTGATTCTTGTTTTGCATTTTATACATGTTGCATATGATTGAGGCATAATTTTGTTTTTACATTTAAAAGTCACTTAGCCAAATAACCAACCCATACACAATTCCCATTGTTTGTAGCCAATTTGATCCTTTATCCCTTTTTTGTTACTTAGCTCATTACAAGCCAAAGACAGAAAAACAATGAAAAATCCCTTCTGAGAAACTAGGAGGACATGGTTTGATTGTTGGGCAAAGGTCTTAAGTGTGGGGAAATTGGGTTAAATTGAGCACTGATATGTATTGTAAAATATGGGAATGTAGTTGTAAGGATAGTTTTTGTACATAAGTGGTCTTTAGTTATTTTCTTTTCCACCTCATTTCAACTACCAAAGGAATTGAGATGAGGCACAAAAAAAAATCGAAAAATGCAGAAAAAAAATCAAAAAAATGTGAATTCTGCAATTAAAGGTTGTTGGGTTCCTGGGAATTAATGTGAAAATATTTGGGAACCTTGGGAATGTTAATTTTAAGAATTTATGGGTTATTGATCTTGGGTATTTCTATTCTCTCCATCTCTTCTCTCTCCATCTTTTCTGTAGTGATAGAAGCCATCTAGGATCGATCAAACCATGAAGTCTTAGTTTTTTGGAATTAAGTCCACTTCCCATATATGCCACACCTGTCCCAATCCCCGTTACAACCCTGAAAAGACCTCTTGATGCACCATGTTTGTAGAATTGCAATGTTAGGAGTATAGCAAATTTAAGGAATAAGAATACTTGTGTGAATTATTCAATTGAGTGCTTAGCCAAAACACTGAGTGATTGAGAGAGAAACACACTGGTGAGGGCCAATCAACCAACTCTGCATAACATGAACTGATTCTCCTAACTCATGAATTTCTCTTAATGCCAACTGATAACATGTTAAGGGTGTTGTATAAATCTGACCAAGGTGTGCTGTTTTGAATAACTTTCCATCATCTGTGGATTTTATTTTTTCTTTTAGGACTTAGGTGTTAGATGTGTTAACCAATGCTTTGCTTTGAGAGATGCTTGGAATCATTGTTTTTGCATGAGGACATGCAATTGTTCAAGTGTGGGCATATTTGATAACGTGGTTTTTACCAATATTTTATGCCCTTAATTTGGATGATTGTATGCAATTCTTTGCTCTATTTTGGCCTTTTATTGTATTTAATACAATTTGGAATTAATCTGGGCTTAATAGAAATAAAGGCTAAAATAACAAGTTTTATGATGTTATTTTAGCCTTTATTTCGTATTTTTAGTACAGGTCACAGGTATTATTGGAGCTGTAGACATCAGGAACTGAGCAAGAAGCGGAGCAGTGAATTTCTGGACCAGCATCGAGCGCTCCAGCGCCCATAGCGCGCTCCAGCGCACGAGGCCCACTTAAACTCGTCACGTGCACAACGCTGGCGCTCTAGCGAGCTATACGCGCCCCAGCCCTGCGCCGCAACTCTGTCACAGCAGAAACCCTATCTGCACGAGTTGGGGGCCCAAATTGATTAGGGTTTGGAGGCTGCTCATCTTATTTAAAGGAGGCTAATGCATCAGAAACAAGACCTCTCAACACCACCACTTTTACATCTTTTCTTTTCCTAGTTAGAGTTATTTTTCTCTCCATTAGGATTTCCATTTTTCCTAGTTTAGCTCTAGCTCCTTCATTTACATTTCCAACATTATTCGTCCAGCCCTTTTTGGGTTTTGTAAGTTACTCTTTTATCATTAATTCAGTCATTCGTTTTTTCATCTTTCTAATTTGCATTTAATTTCTTACTTTGCTCTTTATTGTTAATTACTTTCTTTATTCCAATTTATTTCTTGCCTTTTTAATTCCCTCCATGAGTAACTAAGTTTCTTGGTGGTTTGTGAGGGTATGAACATCATTGGGGTAAATTGAGGCTTTGTTCTTAATCTTGCATAAGTTTTCATTATCAATCTTTGGCATATAATTTGAGATCTTAAATTGTGTGTTTAATCCTTTGTCTTGGCTTACTCGATTGAGTAGGCTAATTCATTGGCATATGTTTATGTGTTAGTTGATTAATTGATGCATGGCATATTAGGATTTGGTAATGAGTAATTAATTGGCTGATTAGTCTCTTTAATTAGATTAATGTGATTGACTTTAATAATTGTTGAAAGTGGAACTAAAGGTGAGATCTCACTAATTAATCACATTCTAGGCAATTAATCATTAGAATCACAACAAAGGAGTTAGATCTAACTCCGGCGTAGTTAATCAACTCATGCATTCTTTTGTAGGCAATGATAACACCCTAATGAATGTTCCACCCCCATAAACCGCTATTTTTATTATTCTTATTTTATCCCAATTTAATTCTCTTGCATACAAAAACCCCCCCAATTGTGACAAACCGTCATACAACTAGTCTTGTGCATTACTGTAACATCCCAATGTATTAACTATTCCATGAACATAATTAACAATTTGCAATGTTACATAACACCCAAAAACCCCATGTTTTTTTTTTTGAAACGTATACGTAAAATATATTTTCGCAAACCCCTGTGTACAATAAATCGGTATCGAGACTCAAAGCCATGACCAATCAGATTAGTAGCACGAATAGATAACCTGGATAAGCGTTTAGAAATCACAATAGAAATTGCCAACAATATAATAAAGGCCCATGCAACAAATGGCCATAATATTAATATATAACGTATGCTTCAGAGCGAAATGTAGCAGAGTTCAAGTGTATCAAGATCCTGTGTAATACATGCCGAAATATATATATATAGGGGAGCTGACATAATAAAAAGGCAAGTCCAAAATCCTAGTCCGAATATACAAAAGGACTCAGGTAAAACTGTAGTTCGTTAGATACATATACATGTCAATAAAGAGTTAAATCCCACGCAGGGGTACAAAAAGGCTCCACAATATAACTTATAAACAGAAAAGATAAAGATGTCAATAGTGAGCTACACATCGGTCAGGTTGGTCACGATCCGCGCCTCACCTACTGGCGCTCTCGGTATCCTCGCTCATAACTGAGCCCGTGGCAGAAGAAGACGCCTCAGACCCTACCATGATATAGTCGACGTCTGTCCAGAAGTCCGCCGAATCATCACTCGAGTAGCCCTCGTCCTCCTCTGGGTCCGACTCTGTCGACTCCGAGACTGGAGAAGGCGGTGGAGGTGGTGGCGGAGAAGCAGGCGCCTGAACTGGGGCTGGAGCTGGAGCTGGGGCTGGAGCAGGAGCAGGAATGGGACCAGGAACGGGAGCAGGGTACCTCGCTAGAAGCTCTAGGATAAAGAAGCGGTGTACCCCTGAGACAGTGGACGCGACGGTCACCGCACCGGTGGCCGAGGTGTAGCTGGACCAAGCGAAGTCATAGGTCTCGTGGCGCCGCGAGGGCGGCGGCGGCTGGTCCACCTAGAATCGAAGCATCAAGAAAAGAGAGCGTAAGACGAGGTCGTCTTAGTGAGTTACCTTGAGCACACGGATCTACGTGCCCGATGTTATCGATTCTAGCTAGTTAAAGTAATACTAGTATCAAACAGGACTTTAATAGCATGTACTCTCAAGATTCACAATTAAGTGGCTCATCATTCATGATTGACAATCCAATCAAGTTTCACAATTCAAGCATGGTTTACAATTTAAGCAGAAATTCACATTCACTTCATCATGAGCATATCATAATTTACTTTAATTTCAATTAAGGGTTCTACTACCCTCATTAACATAGCATGCTTGCACATCATTATCTCAACGATTTCAATTCATAACATTTACACAAACGGGTTTTGAATTCTCCAAATACCATATTCTTGTTTCGAACTAAAGTGTTAAAGCTCTCAATCTTATCTTTATCAAATTTCATAAAATTCCCATGTCATCCCCTTAACTCACGATTCTTTACACATCAACTTATATATATACATTCCATTTCCCTTTTCATGATTAAAAGCATTAATACATACTTATTTTCATCACTTTAAAATAATAAGTTAACCCCATAATAATTATTTGAAAACTCGTACTTAAATAGGGTGAAAATAAGTGAAATTGTACTTTTCAGGTGCAGGGGATCGATCCTCAAGGGTCTGGGATCGATCCTGCCTCAAAATTTTACAGAAAACACAGTTTTGCAGCCTGGGGATCGATCCTCTCATAGTGGGGATCGATCCCCACTTGAATTTTTCCAGAATCAGCCAATTTTCCCCTTGGGGATCGATCCCCACAGCACAGATTCTGCAGAAAATGCAGAAATCGTGCCTTTGCTCCCCAATCACCCCAAAACTCATACCCACTCATCCAAATCACTCAAAAATCATCCATCCAACATACATACACATATCATCAGTGTCTAAACTCAATATCTCAGACCCAAATGCAAGAAAAACACAAACTCTTACACATGCAAGCATCAAACTTAACATGCAAGCACTCACATAAGCTTCATTCATCAAATTCATCGAGATACTCTCACATGCATCATGCAACTCGAAAATCAGAGGTGAATATTAACAAAAACAAAGAGCAAGAGGTTCTGGAACAATGAGAAATCAGAAGCATGATGAAGAGGGTTGATAACTCACTTGATTTCTTGAAGAGAAAGTGAAATGGAGATGGTTGAGGGTGGCTTTTCTTGCCTTCTAGGGGGTTGGCCGAGCTGGTTTTCTCAAGGCGGAGAGAGAGCTCTTTAAGCATTCTGAAGTTTTCTTTCTTTGTGTGTGAGGGTGAGAAAATAAAAGAGTGAGTGAATGGGTTTGAGTGAAAGAATGAAAATGTCTTTGAGTGGGGTGGGGTGGCCGAGTGTTTAAAGGGGAAATGGGTTGTTTTGTTTTAATTTTTGAGTTGTTGTAGTGTTAAATGTCTCTAGGTAGTGAGTATGAGTATGTGTTTGAGTATGGTTTTGAGTAAGAAATTACAAGTAAGATTTATGTCTCTAGGTGTAGCAGCCATGGCTTTCTTCTTTCTTGGTACGAACTTCTTCTTCCCCTTGTTATGAGGGCATTCTGTTCTGAAATGCCCCTTTTCACCACAGCCGTAGCAGGTGGCTTCTCAGGGTTTCATCTTTCCTTTCTTGGGAGCAATTTCCTTGCCCTTCCTTGGTCTGCTCTTCCAAGCCTTTCTCATCTTTCTGACCAGCAAGGAAATATCATCATCCTCAGATTCTGAGTCTGGTTCGTCTTCTGACTCAGAACTTTCTTCAGCTTTGAGAGCCTTAGAAGGTTTCCTCACTTGGCTCTTGAGAGCAAGTCCTTTCTGAGGCTTGGAGGATGAAGATGGTCCACCGAGCAATCCTTCTAGCTCAATCTCATGTGTTTTGAGAGAGCCAAATAGTACATCCAAACCAAGCTGGTTTAGATCCTTTGCCTCCCGGATAGCTGTGACCTTCGGACGCCATCTGGAGGAGAGACTTCTGAGGATCTTCCTCACCATCTCAGCGTTTGAATAAGTCTTCCCCAAGACTTTCAATTGATTGATGATGTGGAGGAATCGAATTGACATGCTGTCAATTGTCTCGTCTTGTTGCATGCTGAACGACTCATACTTGTGTACGAGCATTGAAATTTTTGTTTCCTTCACTTGATCATTTCCTTCATGCAACATGTGAAGTCTTTCCCAGATCTCTTGAGCCGTATCACAAGATACTACTTGTCATACTCAACCTTTGGCAAGGCACAACCTTTGGAGAACATATTCGGCCTTGAAATTCAGTTGAATCTTCTCCTTCATGTCTTGAGTCCATTCATCTTTGGGAACTCTTCTGGTGTAAGTTCTGGGCGCTGGAGGTGCTGCTCCAGGTTCAGCATCTGCTGCAACAACAGCTTGCTCTGTTACTGTTTGCAGAGGTTGATAGTCGCCGCTCTCGATTCTGTCCCATAGATCCAGACTCATGTGTTTGATGAACAGAGTCATCCTATCACATCAGTAGTGCAAACTATCTCCAAGGAACATTGGAGGTCTGTTGATTGATGCCCCATCAGATATGAACGCAGCTGGTGAGTCCATAATCCCTTATTGGATCTTTTGCCTTGACACTGTTAAGTGCTCAACCCCTTAAGGACTGAGCTCTAATGCCAATTGAAGGTTTATTTGTGCACGAGAAGGGGGGTTGAATCGTGCTTTTTTAAAAAAAAATTAGTTCTTAAAAAATTTTCTTAGAAAGCTATTTACTTGGAAAGTAAGTTTGAGAGTTTGCAGCGGAATGAGCTTTATGAAAAAGGTAAGTTTATGAGAACTTCACTTTTCTGAGAAAGTTTCTTTCTGAGTGTTTTATGAAAGTTGTTTGATATTCTAATCTCTTAAACGCTTTTCTTATATTAACTTAGGAAGTTTTTCTCAGGTTATCTCAGTTAAGATTGTGTTTATAGTTTTCTCAAGAATTTACGTAAAGTAAAAGAGTAGGGAGAAAAGCTAGACACAAGAGATTTTTATACTGATTCGATTTTAATCAACCTACTCCAGTCCTCAACCTTCAGTTGAGGGTTCCTTTGGATATTCTTCTTAATGTGTCTTCCCAGACAACACTGCCTTTACCACGTAAAGGACTTCCACCACTTCACAACCCGAAGTGGATTTCCTTGCCTCAACAAGAGGACTTCCTTGCCTCCAACACTAGAGGACTTTCCTTGTCTTAAACACTTAAGGACTTTCACTTGCCTCACAACAGGGGACTTAACTTGCCTTAAACAATTAAGGACTTTGAACTTTGCCTCAAACAATCGAGGACTTAAAACTGTATCAAACAACGAAGGACTTAGCGTTTTTACAGATTGTTTTTCTTTCGAAAACAACTATTAAGATTAAGTTACAAACTTAATTGACTCTTAGTAGACTTCTAGATTTAACTTACAGACGTAAGTATTTAAACCAATACAAAGCT
Source organism: Aeschynomene evenia (assembly GCA_013621005.1). Lineage (NCBI taxonomy): Eukaryota > Viridiplantae > Streptophyta > Magnoliopsida > Fabales > Fabaceae > Aeschynomene > Aeschynomene evenia. The sequence continues at coordinate 16,172,376 of CM024263.1, read as the reverse complement.
AGAAGATTTTTGCAAAGTTTGAAGAACAACTTAAGTTAAGTTGTCTTTCTGAGAAAGTTCTTAGTTTTCGCAAATGATTTCAATTTCGTAGAGTTTCGGCACGATTAATTAAGAGTTATTGCACAAGAATTTTGTCACAAGACTCTGCAATTGAACTCATATATATAGGCGTTTTAAATTGCCGCGAAAATGAGCTTTCACTTTGCTGATGTGGCTGTGTCTTTCTGAGAACGACTCCCTGCTACCGTCAGCGCGTTTTGAGGAACTTTTCAGACACGTACAGTGCACAAGTTCCAACATATCCAGCTGGTTGCTTCGAGCTTTTTGAGCTTGTTTGCTGATCCTTGATTGTAGAGACTTGGTTGCTTCAGAATCCAATCTTCTGAGAGATGTAAGGACTTCTGAGACGAACCTTCTGAGGAAGGACCCTTTTGAGAACCAACAATCGAGAAGGTCTTCTGAGACCTTTCTGAGGCTACTATGTTCTTTCCTCAAAACTTCACTTTCACCTTCTGTGTTTCTTAGACACCCTTTCTGATATCTTTTACGCATTGATTTCATCATTTGATCTTGAGGTTACTTGTGATTGTCTTGCTCTTTCTCAAGGAATGCAATGAATTTTAAGCTTTCTGAGACACTTGTACGCACACATTAGCAAACACTTAAGTAAAATTTTTATACTTATGACTTACTTTGTTATCATTAAAACCTTTATATCTCAATGAGAAATATTGAAATTTCTCTCAAAAGGGTTCTGGAGTTTACAATTTCATCATCTAGGTCAGGAGTGGTTTCTCTGTGTGTCTGAGTAAGGGGTTGAGGTTGTGTTTGAGGTTGTGATGGAGGTTGTTATTGTGTTTGAGGTTGTTGTTGTGTCTGAGGTTGAGGTTGTGGGGTTGGTGTGAAATGGTAGTAGGATGCTGAAGTTGGAAACAGTGTAAGACGCGAAGTCTTGATAGTATTCTTCCTTAGTGAAATCTACCACAAAGGCAGAACAAATTGCTGTAATGAGCATTTCATATGGAATCCCAGAATTTCCTCTGACTTTCTTAGATTTCTTGTCCAGCATATAATGGATAATGAAATTTGGAAGGTTAATTGGAATACCTTTCAGGAGGCAGTAGCACATGAAAATGTTCGCGCAAGACATTTAATCATTAGTTCTAGCTTTGGGAAGAATAGTCTTGTGGATGATTCCCATAATGGTTTTGGCTTCCATAGAAAGTTCCTCACAGTGAGATTCTGAAGATCCATTCCTGTGGAACTTAGGGCAAAAATAACTTGTTCTTGAGTAACTCCCAAAATGTTTATGAAAACCCTATGATTTAAGTAAAATAGTGCTCTTGGTCCCGTATGATGAAGTGAAGTTCTTCTACAAAAAGTTTTTGCACAACTTTCTAAAACTTAGCACTTTAAACTAAAATAAGCAATTATATTCTTCTTCTTCCAAACACTAAATAACTTTTCTAAAAGTTACTTATTATTAAAGTCTTTATCAATAAGTTAAAATATAAGAACTTAATTAAACTTTTTATCCAAATTAGCTCTTAGTATGATTGGATCTTGGCTTATTTTAGTTGATTCAGTGAAAATTTACAACACTCACCTTTTATATTTTTTTGCCCTCTTAGTCTTCGGTTATTAGGAAAATAGAATATACATAAACACTCTGGGATACTCCAATTGTTTTAGCAGTACTAAGCAGTAAGACAAGTTTAGAAAGTTATGACCCCTCAAATCCTTCCCTTTAACTTCTGCTCCCAATCATAGCCTAAACAGTTCACTACTTCCACACAACAATAAACTTTAAAAAAACTTGTGACAAGTTTTTGAGTCCAGTCATATGAATCTACTGTTTAGGTAAGACAAGTGGATTCTATGAAACATGCAAGGTTTACGAAGAATTACATATTATATAGATTAGGTGCCTATATTTGAGTAATTCAACTTTTGGAAGTCCAATTAATCATGAACTGCATTAACTAACTTAAATAATTCTAGAAACATCAGTAAACTAAGATAGAATCTACCAATGGCATGTGATACAACTCTTTGTTGTTCTCTACATTATAGATACTAGGGGTGTGTTTGTTTGCAAGGACTATAGGTGTAGATACACAAAAGACAATGACACTATCATTCTGTCATCAGTTTGTTAAAGGGGACAAAGAGAAAATGAGAACAAGGACACATTAAAGAGGTACACAAATGCTAATTTTCGTGTGCACTTGTGAAGTGAGCACACGGACTTAATGACAAAGACACAGAACTTGAAACTCTCTTTAACGAAAATTGTTCCCCACATTTCCCATAGTACTTTTCTAAAAGGCCAAATTGCCCTCTCATAACCTTGAAAAATTTACCCAATAGATTTTTGTCTTCCCCCATCGCTCAACTTTGGTTACATAACACAATCACAGCACCACCAGGTTGGACGACTAGTTGCTGCCACACCACCACCACCACTAGTGCTTGCAAGAATCCCTCTCCTCTGGTGGATTTTCCCCTTCTACTTCTCCCAGAGTTTCTTAGTTAACCACATGATCGCACTACGATTTTCTTTGGCTGTGGAAGGCGACCGTCGACTTGGTTGTCCACGGCGGTGACCGAGAGTCCCTGGTTACTAGAAATCAAGAATCTAAAAATAAAAAATCAATGGTTTCTTGTTTTTGGTTGCCTCTACTTCAAATGAAACCACCACAACAGCTCAGATCTGGAGGTTTCTTGCCATTGTCGCCGGCTAGTGGTGGTGCTTCGCCTATTGCTCTAATTGGTTGAATTTCTAATGATTTAAGTTGAAAATGATTTTAATACATGTTGTTCAACTAGTCCATGGTCTTGTTTCAGAAGTGTGATTTTAATCTAGATTTATTATATTATGATTTGTTGTTTGTTAATCATTCACCTTACTATGAGGTGGTGGTGTTGTGATTTATGCTGTTGATGTATTTTATGTTATTGAGAAAGAGCGGACACAGTGTATATATGGAGAAAGAAAAGTATATATGGAGTCTTGTGCCATTTAATCCAAACATTGGACACAGTGTATGTCTTGTGTTTAATCCAAATATGATATAAGAACTAAAATTATGTTTTTTACATTATTACCAAATACAGAGACATCAAACACAATATCCTAGTCTCTAGTGTCATTATTTAAATTTCTTCAATGTCTCTGTACCTATTGTTTCTACAAGCAAACACACCCTAGAAGTTCTTATTTTTGTCTCTCTCCATACTAAGACCTATATATTATATATGACACCATAAAGAAGAATGATTTCTTCTTCCTAATTCAACCTCGTAAACATCCTCCTACTCGCCAATCCCAAAACATGAATTTTATCAACCCTTTTCTTCATTTAGTAATTAGACATATCGTTACTCAACCAAAAATGAAAGAACACATAGTGATTAACCTGCAGTAAATGGGTCGTCATAGTGACTTAATGATATACATATATTAGTCAATAAAAAAGAGGGTAATAGAAAACCTTGTCCTGAAGAATAATAATAATGCACTATTAAGGAGATCACCATCCTCCACCCAAAATTAAGAGAATACTATGTGCAAAGAGTAATGATAATTTGACATATGTATACATTCAAAAAGTAAGAGAAATGATAGAGAGAGAGAATGGTACGAAAGAAAAAAGAGTGAACTACCAAATTGAACCCCAAAAGATTTGGTAGCTGACAAAAAGAACCCCAAAACATCTTTTCGACAAATTAGCCCCCAAAAGATAATTAAGTTTTGTCAAAATGCTCCAACCATTAACTTTATTGGACATATCTTAACAGAGTGGATATGAGCTGATCAAATTATCTCTTATTCTTCTTCTTCTTCTTCCAGATGTCTCTCTCACTCTACTTCCCTTTCTTTCTTTCTTTTCTCTCTTCCTCTCAACTCATCAAAACCTTTATATCATTCTCTTTATTATTACTTCATAAAACAACAAACAACAATTTTGTCTCCTTTATTTGTTTATTCTTTTCTCAATAATATCACCTCAAACACATAAAAAAGAGTGACTAAGTAAAAGACACAGAAAAAACACCTCATGTAGATGTTGTTACCAAAAATAGAGAAAAAATAGAGAAAGGAACAAACAAAGGAGACAAAGTTTTTGTGTGTATCTTCATATTCTTTTTTTTATTTTTTTGTGTGTACCATTTACATAGTCACCCTTTGAGGTGTTTGAAGTGAGATTGTTGAGAAGAGAAAGAAACAAATAAACAAAGAGACAAAGTTTTTGTTTGTTTGTTGTTTGTTGTTTGCTGTGTGAAGGAATAGAAAGAGAGAGATGAAGGTTTTGGTGAGTTGAGAGAAGGAGAAGAAGAGAGAATAAAAGGAGTGAAGGTGGGTGAGATATCTGAAAGAAGAAGAAGGGATAATTTGGTCATCTTATATTCATTTCGTTAAGATCTGTCCGATGAAATTAATGGGTGGTGCATTTTGACAAAATTTAATTATATTTTGGGGGCTAATTTGTCGAAAAGATATTTTGGGGTTCTTTTTGTCAACGACAAAATCTTTGGAGGTTCAATTTGGTACTTCACTCAAGAAAAAATAAGTAATGAAAATAATGAGATCCATATAGTTTATTAGTAGAATGTTTTTGATGTTTAAACTGAGTGGATGTTCAAATAGAATTACTCTTGTGCAAAACCACCTATAACGTAACTATATAAAATAAAATAAAGTAACATAAAAATTGTCCATCAACTAAAATATATTATTTTCATTCAAAATATCCTTGTTCAGTTTCATTACTTAATACGTAAATAGATATTAGACATTGAGAATATGAAACTAAACTCAATGAAATTTGAACGGTGCCAATTACATATGATATTCTTTCATTCAAAAATAGGCTGAGTTGCTGGCGGTATTGGAAGATGAGGTACAGGGGTAGGGTCCGGATCTGAGTAATCGTCCTTATGGAATTCTATTTTCTTTAGGTGCTCTGTAAAAAAATAAAAAGAAAAAAAAAAACTAAAATTAGTCAATCTTAACTAGCACAAATTCTACGCCCTTATTCAGCTTTTCATAACCAGAGTGAAAAGAATTATATTAAACAAATTATCCTTTTTAAAATGAGTTTGGCTAGGGTTACGAAATGGTATCAGTCAAAACAGTAAAAAATAGGAGTTTGAGTGTAAATTATTCAACCCATTAAAAAATACATGATTAAGAATGTTATTTGAGTCAAAAATGTTAAAATGATAATTTTTTTATTGTTTTAACTAGAAAAGTGTTATTACCCAATAATTTGTGTTTTAAAATTATATAAAGTCATGCCCAAGATATCAGAAAAAAAAAAAAGATTTCGATGCATATACAATAGATTAATGGCACATATAGTAAAATATAAAACCTTTGATTCAATGTTTCATTTTCTTATTATTCTTTTAGAGACTTAGAAGTCATTAAGGACAGCTAAAAATTTTATAAAAAAATAGAATTGCATGCTTACAATTAAGATATCAGTAATACAAAAGCTAGTAAAGAAATGGTTTATAGTATAATAATTTTATATTGGTAATATATTTTAAAGGTTAAACTGTTTCAATTAAAAATTGTAAATACATCAAAACTACAGATTTAAGGATAAGTGGGAACTGGGAAAAGAATAAATTCTAACTTGAAAAAGGAGAAGGAGGAGAATGAATCCTTGGACCTTCATAATCTATATTGTATAAGCTATTTTGGTTCCCTTTTTAAAATCATATATATTCATAAATAAGAGATCAGCAACAAAAAGATTTTGACGATGCATATACAATAAATTAATGGCACATATATAGTAAAACATAAAATCTTTGATTCAATTTTCATTTTATTAATCTTTTAGAGACTTAGAAGTCATTGATCACAGCTAAAAATTTTATAAAAGATAGAATTGCATCCTTTCAATTAAGACATCAGTAATAAAAAATCTAGAATACAATTGGTGGTTTATAGTATAATATTTTATATTGGTAATATATTTTAAATTTTAATTTTTTTCTATTAAAAAAATTTAAATACGTCAAAATTAAAGATTCAAGGATAAATAGTAAAAGAATAAATCCTCACCTGGAGGAGAAGGAGGAGAATGAGTCCTTGGACCTTCATAATCTATATTGTAAAGGTTATTTTGGTTCCCTGTTTAAAATTATATAAATTCATATGCAAGAGATCCGTAACAAAAAAAAAAATGCATATACAATAGATTTATGGCACGAAGTAAAATATAATATCTTTGATTCAATTTGTCATTTTATTAATCTTTTAAAGACTTAGAATGGTCATTGATCACAGCTAAAAAATTTATAAAAAGAAATAGAATTGCATGCTTACAATTAAGACATCAGTAATACAAAAGCTAGCTAGCAATAGTATACAATTGGTTTATAGTTAATAATTTTATATTGGTAATTTTTTATTTTTTTTCTATTAAAAATGTAAATATATTAAAATTAAAGATTTAAGGATAAATTACAAAAATAAATTCTCACTTGGAGGAGGAGGAAGAGGATGAGTCCTTGGACCTTCATAATCTGTGTCCAAGCTCTTCAGGTTCTCTGTTTGAAAATTTTCAATGTTCTTAACATTATTTATTCAAATTTATACCAAAATCAACTACAAACAAAATAATACTAAATTGTACCTTATCTTGATTCTCATTTTCATTTTATTAATTTCTTTACATTTATCAATTATCATAAATTGACTACAACTAAAATTTGGAGTAAACTATATTATATAAACTTCCTACTTGCTTTTGGAAATAGATAAATTAATCATATAATTTTAAAATTTCCAAATAATATTGGTTTTTGTAAAACCCAGAAATGATGAGGAGAAACATGTATAACAATTCAATTAAAATTACAAAACAAAAGAAGTTGTAATACAAAATAATTTACTATTGCTTGAGTTGACTCAACGATCAAGTATAAGATGAAAAAGAACAATATATAGCATTCAACACAGTAGAAAATACCCAAAAATCAATACACAAGAAAATATGACAATTGTGAAATCCTTTCCTCTTCTGGTCCTAGTGGGAAATTCTATTTTCTTTCTTACCCTTAATTGAGATTTTTTTCTACTTCAATTCTATTTCTCAATTCTTACTCATAACATTTGGTGCTTTCATTGAACACCCTGCCATATTGCCATGGTGGTTCTCCGATCTCAACCTCCGATCAACCTTCAATTCGAGATCTAGTTTTAAAATTGAAGGATCAAGTGGAAAAGTCTATCGCTGAGCATAATCGCTGGGAAAAGCACTGGAAATCACAATCTAAAATTCTTCAAGAACAGTACTCAACAATTAAACAATCAGAAAATTCAGATCCAGAAAATTCAGAAACAAATCCAGCATCATCACAAGCTATACAGAAAAGAGCAGAACAAGCCACACATCTCGATCATCACTCACCTGTGACATTCACGGGACCAGCAACAAATTCCGGCGCATCGGCGACAAATAGTGGCGATCTGAGGTCAGCTCGCTTTGAAGGAGGGGCCGAAGAACGACGGGTTCCACCACCGGAGTCATCGGATCTGTGGACGACCATCACAGATGACGAAGAGAGTCAGAACGATGGAGATCTGCATTCACATATGAAGCAGAGCACCACTGATACCGAGGGTGGTGACGAAGCGGCGCGGTCTTCCGGCGGCACAACATGCCGAGATCCATCGCAAAGACGAATCGGCGAGATCCATCGTTTTCTTCCTCTGGTGCCGGCAGTGGATTTCCTGGCGGCGGTGCTGCCATGGAATCGCGGCCGAGATCCTCCAGAAGAAGAGGAAGCAGACATTGGAGGTTTTCCAGTGGCGAACCCGTGTAACCGAAGATCCATGACCGAGCAGCGACGAGTGTAACACCCTACTAGAAAGCCCTTAATGCTTAAGTCATTTTAGGCCATTTCATAAGGGTTACCTCCTGTTATGATGTTTTATCTTTATATTTAAAATATAATACGCGGAAAATAGGCGGGAGTAAATTTTTGAAAATCATTTGCGGTATAGAAAATAAGGGTCTGACGCATAAATACAACGATACTAATAAGCTATACAAATATCTACGAAAATACTACATCATATCAATAACTCCCATCAAGTAACAAACATGAAATAAATACTAGGTCTCACCCCATAAGCCAAAAACTGTGACCTATGAGATTCCACCATAAATATGAGTAAATAAATAGCTGCCGGCTAACAAAGGTCCGGACTCAGAAAGCATAATAAATAAATAAACGTAGCGGAAGCATAAAAGTCATAACGTCTGATAAGTAAATAAAACATGTCTCTGATATCTAAGAAACTATATCATAAACTAACTCTGCACGGGCTCCTCGTGTGCTCCGACATCCTGCTCTGTCTGCTCCTCTAAAAGGTGGGAAAAACATAGGGTGAGCACTGGGAAGTGACTCAGTAGAGGAAGCCGCCCCGGGTTTAATTATAAAATAAGTGAAGCATGAATGAGTTTAATTCGGATATAAGTTGAAAATCAATCTTTCCCCGGAACGTCTTACCTAAGTGCATCTTGTCCATTTTATTAATTCGTATAACATATCATAATTAAAGGTCCATGTGTAGTGTACTATGTGCTTCTATCACAATCAGGGAAAATATAACATAACAGAACATTTATCAGAACTTTCTTTCAGAGCATCTTATCATTAACTTTTACTTTAAATCTGTCAGACATGGAAAAGCCTCCCTCCCATCCTTACTCCTACAATCCGGCCCCTAGGTATGAGCTCATCCTAAAACATACGGGGAAGAGGGGATACAGTTCACCATCCTCAAGTGAAGGAGTTACAGCCGAGGATGCCACCCCTCCCTACAACACTCATCACAAGTTGAGGGCTACAAGGTATTTTAATCTTTCAGAGTATTAGAGATCTTTCAGAACATCTTTTAATTATCAGAAATCTTTCAGAGTTAACAGAGATATTTCAGAGCACCAGAATATCTTTCAGAACATCTTTTAACTTTTACCGAGTGACAGAGTTAATTCATTCAGATCATTTCATCATAATATATATCATATACTCACATAAACAATTTAACGCATCATAAAAGCAATACATATATTCAATATAACATATATATCTCATACAATAATTATATATACATCATAGCAATTAAACATACATATAAACGTACTTTATAGCTCATATAATCATATATAAATCATGCATAAATCATATATAACATTTATACAAGTCGTAGAACGCATTAGGGTACATAAAAGGGTAAAAACATGTCAATTTATACTCTTTAACATCATGGAATAAACATAGCACATACACTTACTTACTCTGACATCATGGAGAATAAATAAATACAACTCTTTATCAAATAAACATGATATACAACTACTTATAAATATTATTCTCAGTACTAATACTTTATTCTTGTTTTACTTGTACTTTGTACTCTACCCTTAAGTATCTTGTAAACTCTTATATTTTATTCATCTCCGATCTTATCTTCTATACTATTATTGTTACTATTACTATTATCATTACATATCATATATTACACATGTTGTTGTTCTTACTGTATTATTCTTTTATTATTATTATTAGGGTTAATATTCTATTATTATCTTCCCTATTAATATTACTATCATTATCATATTATTATTATTATTATTTCTACCTGTTATCTACCTATTATTAACTAATATACATGCTAATAGGTATAAATTTATGTAATCATAATAATATGTAATAGTAATATACATATATTAGTAAACTATCCCATTTTATTTATATATATATATATATATATGTGTGTGCTCGCTCACGCTGCCAGCAAGAAACCAAAAACCAAGACGTACGCTAGCTCTGGCATACGCATAATATACATATTATATGTATCATAATAATAATAATAATAATAATAATAATAATAATAATAATAATAATAATAATAATAATAATAATAATAATAATAAGGCACAAAAATTCCTAATTGGAAAAACGACCATCACATTAATCTCATAAAATCATCATCAATATGCATGAAAATAGAATGCCTAAACCCCTACCTCTTGAAGACAAAATGCTAGAATGCAAAGAGAAACCCTTTTTTTCCCGACGTTGCTCTCGTTGGAAACCTCTCTCTAGCCCCACGAACGGTCCGGTGACGCCGGAGACTCTTAACGGAGAAACATAATCGGTAGAAAGCTCCGGCTTGATGGGAGGATTAAGAATATGAATTTATTTTCTGGATTGGGTGAAGTTTGATGGGTGTTTCGTGGTTTGGAGTATCAATGGCTTAGAGAGCTCTTGAGAGAAAGATGGCTATGGCGGCTCAAAAGAAGGAGGAGAGTGTTTTTCTCAATTGGAGAGGGTTACTAGTGTTTATATAGGGAGTGGCTAGGTCAAGAGTCATTGTGGGGCCCACCGCCACTTAAAATACTAAAACACTCCAAATCCCCCCAAATAATACTATAATGCTTATATAATTTTTCTAATATTTAAATATAAATTAAAATACACACATAGGCACATAAAATAAAATAAAATAAATAATAATATATAACACTAACATTATCTAATAACATCATGTAACTCATATAAATATTTTATATCATCATTCCTAACCTCATGCATCATCTAAATATCAATTAAAACTCATATATGCATCCAACATACTCTTCCACACACAATGAACACTCCAATAAATACAGATAATTATCATGACATATAATTTACACACGTAATTCACATAGCATAGAATGAACACATATATACACACTTAAATCACGTCACACATAAGGGTTTGACTAGAAGAAACTTGTCCACCCAAACCGAATTAAATCCTAATCAAGGTCAATTACCCTTAATCTCACTTAATTAGGACTTAATAAAAGTCGGGATGTTACAACGAGCGGACCAACAGTGACAGAAATAGCTTCTGACACGGTGAAGGTGAAGACAGCGCGGGCGACCGTCGAGGACCCTTGGGTGTGCGGCGGCCGAACCAATCCATGGCTGCTGGTGGTGGAGCTTGAGGGAGGGTGCACAGGGAAGGAGAGTTCTGGAAACCCTAATTTGGGGTGGGACTCTCTTATTGGGCCCAAGTAAATTTCTGAAGCCCATATTAGTCATGATAGGTCTAAGATGTTCAATTCAGGCCCAAAGTTAAGAGCTACAACATTATTGGACCAAGGAACCTTGTATGGATCAACTCAATTTTGCTTAATTTTAGATGATGGACGATCCTGGTGGAATTTTTATTTTGAGTAGTCGTATAGAAATAAAATAGGAATATTAGTTTTATAAATAATTGCTATCTTATTAATTGTAATTAGGATTTGTATTTTTTCACAACCTTGAGGGCAAGGTTGTTTTAAGGGGAAGGTAATGATAGGAATATTAATTTAGGTCATGAGTTCAATTAGGAAAATAGTCAATTTAGTATTATATATAGGTAAGATTGTAATTGATTGGGAGACTATTATGACAATTGTGAAATCATTTCCTCTTCTAGCCCCTAGTGGGATATTCTATTCTCTATCTGACCCTTAATTGGAATTTCTTTCTACTTCTACTCTATTTCTCAATTCTTACTCATAACATTTACTTCCTTCATTATATATTATTAATCATATTGACTTTTTTAGTAAATTGATTAATATATTTGAATACAATTGAATTTAAATATATTAGTTTATTTTTTCAATATATCAAAAACAGTAAAAAGAAACTACTATTAATGTTAAATGGAAGGAATTATTAGTATTTATTGATAGTAGAAAATTTTTAATACAGTCAACTAATTATGCATTCAATACAGTGAATACTCTCTCTTTCAGTACTTCAAAAATCAAGAAAATAAAATATTTTAATTGATTGCTGATGGTTGTTGTCGTGACATCCATAAATTTAATTATTTATAAAGCCAAGTTCCCCTAATATAGTTTAGTGGAAACCAGTGTCGTCCCTCAAGGAATGACTAAGAAAGCAATACACAGGACTAGTTGTATGACGGTTGTCACAATTAGGGGGTTTTTTGTATGCAAGAGAAATAAATTGGAATAAAAATTGGAATAATAAAAACGGTGGTTTATGGGGGTAGAACATTCATTAGGGTGTTATCATTGGCCACAAAAGAATGCATGAGTTGATTAATTATGCCGGAGTTAGATCTAACTCCTTTGTTGTGATTCTAATGATTAATTGCCTAGAATTGGATTAATTAGTGAGATCTCACCTTTAGTTCCACTTTTAACAATTGTTAAAGCCAATCACATTAATCTAATTAAAGAGACTAATCAGCCAATTAATTACTCATTACCAAATCCTAATATGTCATGCATCAATTAATCAACTAACACATAAACATATGCCAATGAATTAGCCTAACTCAATCGAGTAAGCCAAGACAAATGATTAAACACACAATTTAAGATCTCAAATCATATGCTAAGGTTTGATAATGAAAACTTATGCAAGATTAAGAACAAAACCTCAATTTACCCCAATGATGTTCACACCCTCATAAACCACGAAGAGACTTAGTTACTCATAGAGGGAATTAAAAGGGCAGAAAATAAATTGGAATTAAAAGGAATTAAATGACTTGAACAATAAAGAGAGAAAGTAAAGTAATTAAAAGCAAATGGAAAAACGAATAACTGGATTAATTAAAAGAGTAACTTACAAAACCCAAAGACTTGACGAATAACGTTGAATGTAAACAATGGAAAAAGAGTGGAGAAAGCTAGAGAACAAAAACTAGGAAAATGGTGGAATCCTAATGAGAGAAAAACTCTAACTAAAAAGGAAAATAAAAGTCTAGGGTTGGAAGTATGAAAGATATGTTGACGTGTGTTTTCTGGATGCATTAGCACTGCTTTATATAGGGGAAGCACTCTCAAAACCCTAACAATTGGGCCCCCAATGCGGTTTTGCAGATTGGCCTTTGCTGTCAAAGTGCTGCTACGCGTGCCCGAGCGCCCGTAGGGGGCCAGAGCGCCCGATCTTGAGCAGAAATCAACTGTTTCGCTTCCTTACTCTGTTTCTGATGTCCATTGCTCCAATAATTGGTATGACCTGCACCACAAACACCAAATACCAAAGATCAAGTGCAAATGTCGTCCTTGAATTGCAAAAACATCATAAAACTTATTACTTTAGCCTTTATTTTCATTAAGTCCCAATTAATTCCAAATTGTATTAAATACAATAAAAGGCTAAAATAGAGCAAAGAAATGCACACAATCATCCAAATTAAGGGTATAAAATATTGGCAAAAACCACGTTATCAATTGCTTATCAATATATTAAGTATTAGACTCAATATTTTATGGGCATTGTCTATATGTACGATAAAAAATAGTTAAAATAGTCAATATATCATGCACAAAAAATATTATATAATATGCATAATAAATATTACATGATGTGCACGACATATATCATATATTATACACAACATATATTACATGTTGTAACGAAAGATTATGTTGCACATATGATATATATTGTGCATAACATATAAGATATAGTATGTATAATATGTTATATTTGTTGTGCATATTACATATTATATATTGCATACAATCTATTAACTATTTTGACTAATTTTTAATTGTGTCCACCAAGATTTTCACATATTTTATATATAAAAAGTATTTGGAGAATGTGTTGAAGAACGTATTAATGAGGAGAGATATAACATTACATGTATTTTTTTCATTCTCTAACAAGTTGGAATTTAGTTTGTAAAAATATTTTTTATTTTTATATAGGTATAAATCAGAGGTTGTTTATTTGTTCTAGTGAATAATAGTTATGAGCTCATGATACATTTATCCAATTTATCTTCTATTTTCACACTTTTGGCTAAAAATATAAAAAATAAGAATTTAATATTTTCTTATTTTCAATTTTATTTTCATTGTAAATAGAGAACATAAGTAAAAATATATGATTTTATTTCATTGAAAAATGAAAATAGAAAATAAATCTAACACCAACTAAGTGTCAAATTTTATATTTTCACATGATAATGATTGATTAATCTTAAAAATAAATATGTTTAATGTATTTGACATCATTATTATTTTACTAATATCATCTTTTATATTTACTTTTATATCCTAATTTTATCTCTTTTATAAGGATACTAGTCTTATACTCGTACGATGCACAAAATTATATCGAATCTTATATTTAAAATATTAAGCAATTAATGAAATAGAAATATTTATATAAAAATGAATAAATTAAAATATGTTATTTATAAAAATTCTTTTGCAAATATAATAAAAAAACATAATTAAATTATTCTTACATTGATGAATACAAATAAAATTGAAATAAAATTGAAATAAGATCTTGGTAGAGTGTCTAAAACCTACTCATCGCATAACATGCATATGTAGTTTTTAAATTATTATTGTAAATAGATCATGTATATTGAATTATCATATACCAAATATATATGGAGTAACTTTGTATTTGCATCTGTTTAAAGCAAAATATAAATTTGATATGACATATGCTCGTATGCATAAATATGCTTGTACCACTGAAAGTTCCAAATCCAAGAGAACTCGTCCTAGAAGCCGCAATCAGCAACAAAGAGTTCCTTTTGGCATGAGATCGGATAGAGTCTTTCGAAGACTTGTTTCAGGGCCACCCCTTTTAACCAGGGATCATCCCAGAACTTTTGGGATTCACCATTTCTAATCTCAATGCTCACTCCATTAGAGAATAAGGCTGCAATGGATTCATTTGTCCATTTTAATTTCATAATCTCATATCAAACACTACCAAACGTTGTTCTTTTTAGCATGTCTATGGACAGAAGATTATCACCCACCAACTTATGATTTGAACATACCACACGCACGCTTCCACAATGGGCACTCTTCCTTAGAATACCTCCACCACCATTTGAACAAAAGAGCCAAATTCCTTTTAATCGGGTCCCCCACACCTAAGCCACCAAGTTCCTTAGGCTTCTGGATAATTCCCCATTTAACACAAAGGAGACCACGGTTACCTTCAGGGTTACTCAGAAAAAATTGGACTGCAACGAGATGATTTTCTTGGCCACACCCTTCGGCAACTTGAATAAGAACAAGTAATACATCGTCAAGCTATTAAGAACTGACTTAATAAGAACGAGTCGACCAACCTTAGATAACAGTTTACCTTTCCAGCCACTAAGCCTCTCTTCAATTTTCTTAATAATGGGTTGTCAAGTGGTCAGACTGTTTGGGTTGGCGCCAAGAGGGAAGCCCAAGTATTTCAAAGGGAGCTTCTCCATTTTACAACCAAGAATAGTGCAAGCCATAGCAGCATCCTGGTGTTGACAATTTAGAGCAATGAGGGACGACTTGCTGAAATTTATTTTGAGACCCGACATGCGTTCAAATCCTAGCAGAAGCCTCTTGTAATTCAAGATTGAGTCCATTTCACAAGGGCATAAGACAATCGTATCATCAACATACTATAGATGAGAAATTGGGATTTTATCAAAACCCACCTAAAAAGCTTTAATATCACCATAACGCAACAAACGCAGAATCATCCTATTTAGAACTTCCACAACAAGGACAAAAAGGAAAGGGGAGAGAGGATCCCCTTGTCTCAAGCCTCTCTCCAATTTGAAAGGTTTTTTGGGGACACCATTAACCAAGATAGACATGGTTGTTGTGGAAATACAACTCCTAATCCAAGAGCGCCATTTCACCTCGAAGCCCATTCTCTCCAAAATGAAGTCAACAAATTTCCAGCGAACATTGTCAAAGGCTTTCTGGAAGTCAAGCTTAATGATGAGTATTGATTTCTTTTTCCGCTTGGCCTAGTGTACTCTCTCGCAAGCAATGAGAGCCCCATCGGAGATCCGTCGTCCTTCAACAAAGGCGCTCTGAGATTCCCCAACCAGCCTATTCATTAGGGGAACAAGACGACATGTCAATATCTTAGAGATAATTTTATAAAGGCATCCAACCATACTGATCGGACGGAGATCTGTAATGTTACCCGAACCACCTTCCTTGAGTATCAGGGCCACCCAAGTGTGGTTTGCAGATTCGAGCAGCATACCGTGTTCAAAAAAATTCTTTACTTCTGCGCAAAAGTCCTTGCCAACCTTACCCCACATTTTCCTTATAAACTGGAAATTGAAACCGTCCGGGCCAGGGGCTTTTGAAGGATCGCAGTCCCAAACAGCGCCTTTGATTTCATCATCGGATGGGAGTAGTTCAAGAAGGGACGCCTTCGGTGTTGTCAACTTTTTGTTGTGGTGTTATTGTTTTGGACGCCTAATGTTAGAGCAGCACATTTCCATACTTGTTATAACAGGGGTAATCTATATCTATATAATATAGTAAAAGAGAGGTTATGGTTAATTACTAATTCATCAATTAATTGAGTCTGTATAAATGTGACACGTATGCTAATTTAGGCACGTACTCTTTATTTTTTTTTTCAGAATATTTATAAATATTTAATGAATCTTTTCAAATATTATTATCTAATATATATAATATAGTAAAAGACAGGTTATGGTTAATTACCAATTCACCCATTACACTACTAGAAACTATCGTATTATCGACGGATTTCATCGCCGGATGATCCTATTATGCGTCGATAAAACATTGTATCGACGGATGTATCAACGGATAGCCGCCCACGATTTGTTGATGGTCGGAATACTACTATCAACGGATATCATTGAAGAATTCGTCGATATTATCGAAGGAAGTGTCGGCGGATAAATCCCACGATAAAGGTTTTTTAAATAAATATAAAATTAATAAATATATATATCGGCGAATATTTATCCGCCAATAAATTATTTTCAGAAAAAGAAATTTAAAAATTATTTATTATTGACGGATCTATCCGTCGATAATAATAAGAAAATTATTTTTTTAAAATACCTACAATTAATTTATTAAATTTATAAAAGTATTAATCCATAATGAAATCAAATTAATAATAATTAAACTAAATCGATATTTATAAAAAAATAGTAATAATATCCATAAACAAAACTATAATGAAAAATCATATATCTGTACAACAATATTTACAAAATAGATAAAATCCAAACACTATATAAAAGTAAAAACGTAAAGTCTGAACATCCAAAACAAACGATAAAAAAAACTCATATAAAATCCATCCTATCAAAGTCACTATCATCACCATCACCAGCAACTCTGGATGCATCCAATTGCGTAGGAGGAGTCTGGGCAGGAGGAGGTCGAGGAGGCGGTGTTTCGGCAGGGGCGGCAGCAGCAGGCTGAGGAGGTGGTGTAGAATAAGAGGGATGAGGAGGAGGCGGTGTCATCTGGGCAGGGGCGGCAGCAGCAGGCTGTGAAGGTGGTGTAGAATATGCGGGATGAGGATAGCCTGAATGATAATATGGAGGTGGAGGAGGCCAGAATGGGGGATAAGGCGGTGGCTGATGAAGATGCTGTGGGGGAGTGGGAGGGAAGGGTGCTGGCTGAGAAGGTGGTAGTGGTGCAGGGACGCCAGCAGCATCTGATGATGACCCTCCAGCAGCAAACATCCCGTAGTACTGGGACATCTGCTCCATAAGCTGCCTACTGACCTACTCAGCAATCTGCTGCTGCCGAGCTGTCCGCTCCTCAGCAAGCTGCGCCTGCAGCTCCTGGACTTAGGTCTGTAGCTCTAGGTTCATGTGGTGAACCCAATCACGGACCTCAGCGTCCCTTCTGGATGCTGATACTCCTCCAGCTGCTGCAGCAGATGCGGCGGAGGAACGGGCATTGGGGTTCACGACCGCGCCCCGCCCGTATGTGCGGCCCTTGTAAGGCCCGCCCAGAACCTCGTTCCACACCACCTCCTCATCGACGGGTGGGACGGACTCACCGGGCTGTGATGCCGCTAACTACTGGCTACGGACCTCCTCCAAGCGCCGCGTATAATCAGTCTACAATGAGAAGAATACATAACCATTTTAAATGGAATACATAATCATATTGATTGAATACATTTATACAACTATGATGAAATCACTTAGATGAGTGCGCTCCGACCGCTCATCTTTCCACGTCGTCTTGTCGCCCTTCCTGGTGTGCGTCTCCCTGAACAACTCCTCCTGCGTGGGTGGTCTCTTCAGCCTCTGCTCCTGTAAGTTTAAAACATGTCACCGAGCAAAGCATTAATTAATCAATTCATATATAAGGAACATAAAATTAAATGTATTGCAAATATTACGTACCATCCGTCTCTTAGTGGAGTCCATAGTAGCGGATCCACCACAATGAAGGGAGCCACCCCTCAATGAGGCCCTGCTAGCCTTGGCCTTCCCCGACTCCTGCAGCACACGGTGGTGGGCATCTGAGAGCCACCTGTGCTGCTCATCCTTGCCATTACAGACCCATAAGTACATGTCATCGAGCCTCTTAGCTGCCTGATGGTAGAATGAAGGTGTATTTGTGCACGAGAAGGGGGGGTTGAATCGTGCTTGTTTTAAAATTAAGTTCTTAAAAAACTTTTCTTAGGAAGCTGTTATACTCAGAAAGTAAAATTAAGAGTTAGCAGCGGAATAAGCCTTCTGAGAAGGTTAAGTTTCTGAGAACTTTGTCTTTCTAAGAAAGTTACTTTCTGAGTGTTTTAAGAAATATGTTTGCAGTTTAGTTTTCACAAACACTTTCTAAAGTAAACTTGGTAAGTTTTTCAGAGTGATTCTCTTGTTAAAATAGTGTTTAAGATTTTCTCAAGAGTTACATAAATAAAAGGGTAAAGAGAAAAGCTTAACACAAGAGATTTTTATACTGGTTCGGTTATAACCAACCTACTCCAGTCCTCAACCTTCAGTTGAGAGTTTCCTTGGATATTCTTCTTAATGTGCCTTCCCAGACAACACTGCCTTTACACGTAAAGCACTTCCATCACTTCACAACCCGAAGTTTATTTTCCTTTCCTCAACCCGAGGACTTAACTTGCCTCCAACACTAGAGGACTTTCCTTGCCTTAAACACTTAAGGACTTTCACTTGCCTCACAGTAGAGGACTTAACTTGCCTTAAATAATTAAGGACTTTGAACTTGGCTCAAACAGTTGAGGACTTAAACTGCCTTCAAACAAAGAAGGACTTAGCGTTTTACAAAGAAGTTTTTCTTTCGAAAATAACTACTAAGATTAAGATACAGACTTAGTTTATCTCTTAGTAGACTTCTAGATTTAACTTACAGGAGTAAGAATTTAAACCAATACAATGCTAGAAGATTTTTCGAAAATGAAGAACAACTTAAGTTGTCTTTCTGAGAAAGTTCTTAGTTTTCGCAAAATGAGATTTCAATTTGATAGAGTTTCAGCGCGTTTAATCATTAGTTTTTGGCTCGAAAATTTCGTCAAGAAACTCTTCAAATGAACTCATATATATAGGCGTTTAAACTAGCGAAAATAGAGCTTCTCTTTTGCTGATGTGGCTGCGTCTCTTTCAGAACGGCTCCCTGCTACAGTCAGCGGAAATCGTGGAGCTTTTCAAATGTGTATAGTGCACAAGTTCCAACATATCCAGCTTGTCGTTGCGAGCTTTCTGAGTTGTTTCCTGATCCTTTGAGTGTAGAGACTTGGTTGCTTAAGAGTCCAACTTTCTGAGATGTGTACGGACTTCTGAGACGAACCCTTCTGAGGGAAGACCCTTGTGAGAACCACTAGTCGAGAAGGTCTTCTGAGACCTTTCTGAGACGACTAGGTTCCTTCCTCAGAAAGACACTTTCACCTTTCGCGTTTCTTAGACATCCTTTCTCATATCTTTCGCGCATTGATTTCATCGTTTAATCTCGAGGTTACTCGTTGTTGTCTTGATCTTTCTCAAGGAATGCAACAATTCTAGATTGTACTGAGACACTTGAGCGCACATATTAGAAAATTCTTATGTAAAATTTTTATCGTTATGACT
Organism: Aeschynomene evenia; assembly: GCA_013621005.1. Taxonomy (NCBI): domain Eukaryota; kingdom Viridiplantae; phylum Streptophyta; class Magnoliopsida; order Fabales; family Fabaceae; genus Aeschynomene; species Aeschynomene evenia. The sequence goes on along the minus strand of CM024263.1, from coordinate 16,152,455 downwards.
TACTTTGTTATCATTAAAACCTTTGTATATCAATGAGAAACATAGGAATTTCTCTCGGAAGGCTTCTAGAGCTTACAATCTCCCCCTTTTTTATGATAACAACTTAAGTCTTAAGATAATAATTTTGCTTAAGTGAATAGTGTTTTCTGATTAAGTTTATCACTTACTCAGAATGCACTTTTGCTTTCTTAGAAACTAACATTGCTTTCTGAGAGAACGCAGTGTTATTTTCTTAGAAGGCTTGATAATCAACAGATATAATATGCAATGAATAAGCACTGTTTGAGATTATCAGAGTAATAGCATGTATTTCGATTGTTAATATGTGAGTTTCAGAAATACAAGGCTATAAATTAATGGGATTCCAAAAACATGATGAGATGCCAAAAACAATAATATATTTCATTTGTCAATTTGAGGTTACAAAAGTTTTTGCTCCCCCTAAATACAACACTCCCCTTAAGTCCTAGCCTATTGTTTACTCAAAGCCAAAATATTATCTAATATCTACTCCCCCTTTGTTACATCAAAAAGGGTGGCTTTTACATGCATAAACACCATCATAGACCTAGACTATTGCTTTCTGGCAATATATCTGAGCAGCTTGCACATTTCTCTCAGAAGCTCTTGCTGTCTAGCGTTCGTAGGAGATTCTGGAGGTATCTCAGAAAGGGTAGAAGCTGGTTGAGAAGAAGAGGAGGGTTGAGATGATGGAGGAGGGCGAGTGATCTCAGCCTCGAGTACCTCATCCACGATATCCCTCTTTTGATATGCGGGTGTGTGATATTCCTCTTCGGGTGCTTCTTCTTCAACTTCAATAACTGCTTCAGAAAGTTGTTTCTGAGCAGTCTCAGAAGCTGGAACCACTTCCAGAGTAGAGGTTTGTGCAGTCGATGGTTGCTCCATTGCACCAGAAGTTTGTGCTTCGTCTGAGATGTTGAATGTGGAGATCTGCTTGTGAATAGCTTCAATAGCCTTCATCTTCTCAGATCGACCAAGGAATGGCCGAAAGTGCACAGACGGTGGAGTTTGAACCATTCTGCCTAGCATGAACCCAGAACCGATGATAGAATCGGTGAGGGAGAACGTAGGACCAGGTTGATCGAATGTGGAGGGGGGTATCTCAGTCACATCAAGGTGAAGAACCTCATATTCCTTCTTAGAGTCTTTCTCTTGTTGGGTCCCTTCCAAGGAACCTGCGGCAACAAATGCCTCAACAGCTGCAACTCCGACAGCCACCACAGCGTCAGTGCCCACCTCTGAGCTGAGCCCAGTGCTGGTGGTCCCTGGCACTTCACTGTACGTTAAGGCATGAGTTTCCTCATCTTCTTGGTTGGTCTTAGAAGAGACTTGACCAACATCAGAAGTTGGTTCTTTCTGAGGGGAAGAGGGTTGAGTTTGATCTGGATTTACCTCTTCTTGATGTGTTTTCTCAACATCCGGCTGAGACTGAGGTGGAGATGGTGGAGGTGGATGATGCATTGCTTGATCTTGCACTAGAGCCTCAGAAAGTTGATCAATCACCTTCTGAATGTCTTGCATCTTTTGAGACAATTTCTCAGAATCCACTCCAGCTACCTCAGTAGTGGTAGCCTCAGAGAGATCAGCAACAGACCCTTCTGGTTGCTTCGTCTTGAGTCCTTTCTGAGAGCTTCCCGTGTCAGGAGTGCGGTGCTCCATTCTGAACCTTGCTCCATCTTCCTCAGAAGAGGAATCAGCTGTGTTTCCACCATGTCCTTGGATATCAGATCGGACAGGGGAAACGTTCCCGGAAGGGGAGGAGTGGTGAGAAGCTTCCTTTTCTTCTTGAGCAACAGCAGCAGCAGCAGTAGTGGTAGCAGCAGTAGTGACTGCCACAATCTCGTTGCCCGTCACCTTCGAAGGGCTTTGTTTCTGAGAAGTCTTCGAAGTAAGACCTTCCCCTTTATGTTTCTTTCCCTGATAGTTCAAGGAATGAAGGAGTTTAGTCTTAGATCGAAAAGAAACAGAAACAAAAGAAGTTTTAATGAAAGAAGGAGGAGTTTTAGAGTAGGCTTTTACCAGACGGCCTCGCTTCTTTTTACTCTCAACTAGGACGTTTGGAACTTTGAGAATAAGAGATGAAGGAACCTTCCTCTTTCTGACAAAGGGTTGATCAGCAGAGATGGTGTCTTATGAGTCAGTAGCCTCTTCTAGCTCCTTCTGAGTAGTCTTCTGAGCTTCCTTAGAAGCCATGCTCCTCGTGACCCCTGTTGGAGAGAGGTGAGTCACCTTCTTCTTCTTCTTTTCTGAGGGATCAACAACTTTGCTTTTCCCTTTCTCAGACCGAGAGGGTCTCTTTGAGCCAGCAGCAGCTTTCGCCTATGGAACCTTCTTCTTCTTGATGTTGTTGAAGGTTACCATGGTGAATTTGTTGTTGTTGAAGACGTGCTCGTAGTCTTCAAGAGGGAAGGTGAGATGTTGAAAAATCTTAGTTAGCAAGCTACCGTAAGGTAAGCTTGTGAGAGCCCTCTTTGGATGTGCCTGGTGCATGATGTAATTAATCATCATCCTTCCGAAGTCCACATTTTCCTTCTTCAGAATGTGATACAGCAGGGCAACATCCATGGTTGTGACATTCCCCATGTCACCAATTCTAGGGAGGAGAGTGTGTTGCACCACGGAGAAGATGGTTCTGGCCTTAGGAGTCAGATGAGGAACCTTCACCGCCTTGAGTGGTAGATCACCACTTCTAGTGAGCAAGGCAACAATTTCTTCTTCTGAGTCCTCTGCCTCCTTGACCCAATCGGAGTCATCAGCAATCACAGCTCCACCATTCAAAGTCTTGAAGATCTGGTTAATGTCGGAGGAGGAGAATCTGATCTTGTGCTCCGCGATGATGCTCTTCAGACCCTTGTTAGTGGATCTTTCTACTTGGGAGTAAAAAGCTCTGACTAAGTTCGGGTAGCATACCTCCTCAGTGGACATCATCGCCGCCCATCCAGGTTGGCTGTGGAAGAAAACTTGAAGTTCATCCACTTAGTTGTAGATGCCGAGGGGAAGGATTCTACCAATGGCTAGGTTGCGAGGGAGGTATGAGTTTTTTAATAGGGTTTGCATCTCTTCATTCTTGCAGAGAATGCCCTCCGTAACCTCTGTGATTTTGTTTCTCAACATACCCTTGATTTCACCAAGATTGGCCATTTGGTTGTGTATGAATTTTAAGAAACAGAGAGATTAGAAAGTGATGAGATAAAGACGAAGAGAGAGGATGATGAGAGAGAGACAGAAGGATCGTGAAGGTAAGATTGAGGTGAGAAAATGGCAGAGTTTTGGCAAGGTTTGGAAAGCAAAGTGCTCGAATGGAGCAATGCTTTACGTATTTATAGCTAGTGACTAGTCGTTGCCAAAGTTACCAACGGTAACTTCTCTCAGAAGGCATCCTTCTGAGAGAAGAGATCCTTCTGAGAGATGCACTTTCTGAGCAGAATTTTCAGAAGATATCCTTTATGAGAGAAGAGTCTTCTGAGAAACCTTTTCTCATAAAGAGTTTCTTCTTTTTCTACTCATAATGCTCAGAAGCTTAGTCTAACCTTAATGTCTCAGATTCTAGCCTAGGGGAGTTTCTAAGAAAAACATTTTCAATAAATTATAACTTAGAAACATGATGAGGACATGACTAAGGAGATTCAAGAGCTCAAGGTGGATGATGCAATTGGTTCTAGTTTGGAGTGCAATATACATGACTTGGGAGGTCCAATGACTAAAGCTAGGGTCAAGAAAGCTAAAGAAGCTTTGTCGAAAATTGTGTTAATCATCATGGAGAGTCCAAATTCAACATGGAAGCCCAAAATGGTGTTGTGCATCAAGAATAAAGAAGCAAATGAATAAATGGACTGAATCAAGGTGCATCACGAAATTGGGGCTGAAATAAATAAGTTTAATTTCAATTTTGGTATATTTCGGTTTTATTTGTAATAAAGTGGGCTGCATGAGTTGATTGTATGCCTCTTTAATTTACAGACTAACAATTTAGTTTTTTTTTTAGTGTTTATTTTCTTTTTATTCTTACAAGACATAGGTTAGGAAACTCTTGGATTTTCTTGTGATAGGTTATTGCAAGTTTAAGAGTGAATAAGTGAGCATTAAGAGCATTAAGACACACATCATTGCTAGGGAGGTTACAAAGAATAGTAATTGTGTGAATCAATGTTCTTAACTTAGCCTAATGCTTGTAATTTCACTATATATGTTCTACTTCAGCATGAATAAAAGATAACTTTGGCATTTTTATTAAACTTGTGAGAATTATTCTCTTTTGTTCTTGATTGAGCAAATTTCAGACTTATCAAGGGAAATTTTTTTCCTTTGTGGCTTCTAAGGCTTATCTTGAATCTAATTGAAGTGGCGCCTAATTCTTTTTTGTCTTGATTTTATTATTCTAAATTGGTTCAAACACTCATACACAATCCATTCCATCCAAATTGCATACTTCATCATTATTGGAATTTGTTTGCAAGGAATTAAGCTTCCTAAAGGTCCAAATTCATAGAGTCCTAACTTGGATTCTCATCAGGTGGTAATCAGAGCTAAGGTTGATAGGAAGCATTTCTGGTAACATCTTTCTAACTCTCTCATTTTAGGCTTGTATTACCTTTTTTTGTGTTCTTTCTTCTCTTGAATGAACCATTGCAAAAGTTAAGCCTTAAAAAAAAAACATTTCATTTAAAAAAAATACAAAAAGGGTTCAGAAAAAACAAATATTAAAAAAATAAATTAGGCTGAATGGTTCATTTATAGAACACTAATTTCAATCATTTTAAGGTAATATTTGTCTATCTTGAAAGATTGTTACTAGATGTTGTGTCTTGGGCCAATTTTCAATTGTTTTTAAGTCTAGAAACTACATTGGAAGTGTATTTACCTTGATTGGGTCTGAATTCTTGAACAAAAAGGAGTTTGAGTGGTAAAAGGCTAGAGAGTGATTACATCTATGGTCATAAAAGCCAAAGACCAAATTGAGTGAAACACGTGTGTGTGTGTGTAAACACGGTTGAGTGGCTGTGAGGATTCAATCTTTTGTTTTACTATTCTTGTTCTTTTTATAAGCATGGCAGAACCAAATGATGGAGTCAATGCTTTCCAAATGCAAGCTTTGACTAGACATATGGAGGCATTAGTGGAGCGGCTTAGAGAAGAGATGCATGAGATGTTGGATCAACATCAGATTATAAATCCAGATGGAGGAAGGAATCACAACAACAACAACAGGATTGAGGGGGTAAACCTTTCAATTCCACCTTTCCAAGGGGGAAGTGATCCAGAAGCATATTTGGAGTGGTACATGAAGAATGAGCATGTATTTCGTTGCAACAATTATACTGATGATCAAAATGTTAAATTGGCAGCGGCGGAATTCTCAAAATATGCTCTAACATGGTGGAACAAGATTCAAAGAGAAAGGCGGGTTCACGAGGAGCCATTGGTGGAAACATGGGCTGAAATGAAGAGACTCATGAGAAAAAGGTTTGTTCCCTCAAGCTACAATAGAGAAATACAACTTCAACTCCAATGTGTTACTCAAGGGAACAAGAGTGTGGATGAATACTATAAGAAGGTGGCGTTACTCATGATGAAAGCCAATGTTGACGAAGACAATTAGGTAACTATGACTCGACTTCTTAAAGGTTTAAATGTTGATATTAGAGATATTTTGGAGTTACAGGACTATGAGGAGTTGGAAGATTTGGTGCACAAGGCTACCATGGTGGAAAAACAACTCAAGAGAAAAAATTCCACAAGAAGAGGGTTCCAAAATCAACCTAGTTGGAAGGACAAAGTCAATAAAGAGGGTGCATCATCCTCTAATCAAAATTCAAGTCCTAATAAGGGGAAGGAGCCCATGAAAAGAGCCGAATCACCTCCAAAAAGGAGTGCTAGTGGCGTGATGTGCTTTAGGTGCTTAGGAAGGGGGCATTATGCTTCTAATTGCCCAAATAAAAGGGTAATTATTCTCAAGGACAATGGAGACTATGCTAGCCAATCCGAGGAGAGTGAAGAAGAGGTTGAAGAGGAAGTGGAAAGTGGAGATGAGGTTGCCGCCTTCGAAGGGGATTTGTTGATGGTTAGAAGACTTTTGGGGAGCCAAACCAAAGAGCTAGATGATTCACAAAGAGAGAACATCTTTCACACAAGGTGCTTAGTCAATGAGAAGGTATGTTCTTTAATTGTTGATGGGGGTAGTTGTACTAATGTTGCTAGCTCTTGATTAGTTTCTAAATTGAATTTAGTGACTAAGCCTCATCCTAGACCATACAAACTTCAATGGCTTAGTGAGCATGGAGAAGTGAAGGTTGGAGAGCAAGTTGAGGTTTGTATTTCCATGGGAAAGTACAATGATGTAATTGTTTGTGATGTGGTGCCAATGGAGGCTAGCCACATTCTTTTGGGACGTCCTTGGCAATATGACAAGAAAACAATTCATGATGGTTTCACCAACAAAATCACCTTCATGCATGGTGAGAAAAAGATTACTCTTAAACCCTTGAATCCTAGAGAGGTTTGTGAGGATCAAGTGAGGATGAGAGCAAAAATTGTACAAGAAAAAGGAGAGATGAGTGGTAAAACTGATGGGTGAGCGTCGCAACTCCCATAAATTTAATTATTTATAAACCAAGTTCCCCTAATATAGTTTAGTGGAAACCAGGGTCGTCTCTCACAAGGAATGGCTAAGGAAGTAATACACGAGACTAGTTGTATGAGGGTTGTCACAAATTGGGGGGGGGGGGGTTTGTTTGCACGAAAAATAACTTGGAATAAAATAGGAATGATAAAAAGCAGTGGTTTATGAGGTAAAACATTCATTAGGGCGTTTATCATTGGCTACAAAAGAATGCATGAGTTGATTAATTATGCCAGAGTTAGATCTAACCTTATTGTTGTGATTCTAAGAGTTGATTGCCTAGAACAAGATTAATCAGTGAGTTAGCCTAACTCAATCGAGTAAGCCAACAAGACAAAGGTTTAACACACAATTTAAGATCTCAAATTATATGCCAAGGTTTGATAATGAAAACTTATGCAAGATTAAGAACAAAGCCTCAATTTACCCCAATGATGTTCCTACCCTCATAAACCACCAAGAGACTTAGTTACTCATGGAGGAAATATAAAGGCAGAAAATAAATTGGAATTAAAAGCAAAGATGGAATGAAGAAATTAAACAACTTGAACAATAAAGAGAAAAGTAAAGAAAATAAATGCAAACTGGAAAGATGGAAAAACGAATAACTGAATTAATGAAAAGAGTAACTTACAAAACCCAAAGGGCTTGACGAATAACGTTAGAAATAACAATGGAGGAGCTAGAGCTAAACTAGGAAAAGAAGATGGAATCCTAATGGAGAAATAAACTTTAACTAAAAAGCCTAGGGTTGAAAAGTAAGAGACTAGGAAAAGAAAATAGTAAGAAATTGAAGGTGTGAAGAGGAGATGTGTTTTCTGATGCATTAGCCTTCTTTTTATAGAGTGAGCAGCCTCCAAACCCTAGCTAATTGGGCCCCCAGCTCGGCCTTGCAGATAGGTCTCTGCTGTAACAGAATTGCGGCGCGGCGTTGGGGGCGGTAGTAGCTGGCTAGGGCGCTGGTGCTGTGCACGTGATGAATTCTTATAGGGTTCGGGCGCTGGGGCGCGCTGAGGGCGCTCGATTCCAGTCTTGGACTCCACTGCTCCACTTCTTACTCAGTTCCTGATGTCTACTGCTCCCATAATTCCTATGACCTGCACCAAAAAATATAAAATACCCAAGATCAAGTGCAAGGGTCATCCTTGAATTGCAAAAACATCATAAAACTTATTACTTTAGCCTTTATTTTCATTAAGTCCCAAATAAATCCAAATTGTATTAAATACAATAAAAGGCTAAAATAGAGTAAAGAAATGCATACAATCATCCAAATTAAGGGCATAAAATATTGGCAAAAATCACGTTATCAAAAGCCAAGAGTGAAACCAAGACCACCAAAAAGAAAGGATTTGAGGCAAAACAAGAGTGTACCTCCACGGCCAAAAGAAAGAAAAGCAAGAGTGATACACTTGAGAAAAAAAATTTGTGTTTGGCAAAAGTAAGTGAGGTAAAAAGAGTGTTAGTTGCTAGGGAGCCTTTATACTTGCTATATTGCAAAAATATTTTTCTAACCACTAATGAATCAAAAGAAAATGTTTTTCCTTCTTGTGTTGAGTCACTTTTTCAGGAATTCAAAGGTTTGTTTCCCAAGGATATACCAAATGGGTTGCCGCCAATTAGAGGTATTGAGCATCACATTGATCTCATACCCGGAGCGTCTTTGCCCAATAGGCCAGCATATAGGAGCAATCCTCAAGAGATTCAAGAAATTCAAAAGCAAGTTGGTGAGCTCATGGAAAAAGGGTGGGTTCGAGAAAGCATGAGCCATTGTGCGGTACCCGTAATTTTGGTACCAAAGAAAGATGACTCATGGAGGATTTGCACAGATTGTAGGGCTGTCAATAATATCACCATCAAGTATAGACATCCAATTCCATGGTTAGATGATTTACTTGATGAATTGCATGGTTCTTGTTTATTTTCCAAAATTGATCTTAAGAGTGGTTACCATCAAATAAGAATTCGAGATGGTGATGAGTGGAAAACCGCTTTTAAAACCAAGTTTGGATTATATGAGTGGTTGGTGATGCCATTTGGGCTAACTAATGCTCCAAGCACCTTCATGAGGTTAATGAACCATGTTTTGAAAGAATTTCTTGGAAAATTTGTTGTTGTGTACTTTGATGATATTTTGGTGTATAGTTCCTCCTTAGAATTGCGTGTGAAACATCTTAGGATTGTTTTAGAAAGACTTAGGGAGGAACAATTGTTTGCAAATCTTGAGAAATGCATATTTTGTACTGACCATGTAGTGTTCCTAGGATTTTTTGTGAGTGCTAAAGGTGTTGAGGTTGACAATGAAAAGTTAAAGACCATTGAAGAGTGGCCTACACCAAAAAGTGTGAGTGAAGTGAGGAGTTTCCATGGTTTAGCAAGCTTTTATAGGAGGTTCGTCAAGGACTTTAGTACCTTGGCAGCACCTCTTAATGAGGTTGTTAAAAAAAGTGTTGGTTTCCATTGAGGGGAGAAACAAGAGAAAGTTTTTTGTGCATTAAAGGAGAAATTATCAAATGCTTCAATTCTTGTATTGCCTAATTCTTCAAAATCTTTTGAACTTGAATGTGATGCATCAAGTGTTGGCATAGGCGCTGTCCTAATGCAAGAAGGTCATCCAATTGCTTATTTTAGTGAGAAATTAAATGGGGTTTCCCTAAATTTTTCTACCTATGATAAGGAATTGTATGCCTTGGTGAGAGCATTACAAACATGACAACATTATCTTTTATCCAAAGAGTTTGTGATTCATAGTGATCATGAGTCTCTTAAATTTTTGAAAGGTCAAGGAAAATTAAACAAAAGGCATGCCAAATGGGTTGAGTTCTTGGAACAATTCCCATATGTCATCAAACATAAAAGGGTAAAAATAATGTTGTTGCGGATGCATTGTCTACGAGACATGTTTTGATTTCTCTTCTTGAAACAAAAATGCTTGGTTTTGATTGCTTGAGAGAAATGTATGAGCATGATGTTGAATTTTCTGATTTGTACAAGACTTGTGAGAAAGTTGCTCATAATGGATTCTTTAGGCATAATGGCTTTTTATTTAAAGAAAATCGATTGTGTGTGCCAAAAGGATCTATTAGAGAGTTGCTTGTGCTAGAAGCACATGAAGGTGGTCTTATGGGTCATTTTGGGGTTCACAAAACTTTTGAAACATTGAATGAACATTTCTTTTGGCCTCATATGCGAATTGATGTGAACAAAGTTTGTGAAAGATGCATAGTTTGTAAAAAGGCCAAATCAAAGGTGAAACCCCATGGCTTGTATACCCCTTTGCCAACTCCCGAATTTCCTTGGATTGATTTATCCATGGACTTTGTTTTGGGACTGCCAAGAACCAAGAGTGGTAAGGATTCAATTTTTGTTGTTGTTGATAGATTTTCAAAGATGGCACACTTTATCCCATGTAAGAAAGTTGATGATGCTTCTCATGTGGCTGATTTATTTTTCAAAGACATTGTAAGACTCCATAGCTTGCCTAGGAGCATTGTTAGTGATAGGGACTCAAAGTTCCTTAGCCATTTTTTGGAGAAGATTATGGGGAAGATTAGGTACTAAATTGCTATTTTCTACCACATGTCATCCTCAAACGGATGGTCAAACCGAGGTAGTAAATAGGACTTTAGGGACTTTGCTTCGTGTTGTTTTATAAAAATATTTGAAAGATTGGGAAGAGTGTTTGCCACATGTTGAATTTGCTTACAATAGGACTATTCATAGCACAACAAATTGTTCTCCTTTTGAAGTTGTGTATGGCTCTAATCCTTTAACTCCTCTTGATTTGCTTCCAATGCCTAACATTGAAATTTTTAAGCACAAAGAAGGGCAAGGTAAGGCGGATTATGTGAGGAAGTTGCATGAGCGTGTAAAGGCTCAAATTGAAAAGAAAAATGAGAGCTATGCTAAGCAAGCCAACAAGGGAAGAAAGAAGGTTGTCTTTGAACCCGGAGATTGGATTTGGGTTCACTTGAGGAAAGAAAGGTTTCTAGAACAAAGGAAATCAAAATTACTGTCAAGGGGCGACGGTCCATTTCAAGTCTTGGAGAAAATCAATGATAATGCCTACAAACTAGATTTTCCAGGTGAGTACAATGTTAGTGCTACATTTAATGTTTCTGACTTGTCTCTCTTTGATGTAGGTGATGAAGATTTGAGGACAAATTCCACTCAAGAAGGAGGGAATGATGAGGACATGACTAAGGAGATTTAAGAGCTCAAGGTGGATGATGCAATTGGTTCTAGTTTGGAGTGCAATATACATGACTTGGGAGGACCAATGACTAAAGCTAGGGTCAAGAAAGCTAAAGAAGCTTTGTCGAAAATTGTGTCAATCATCATGGAGAGTCCAAATTCAACATGGAAGCCCAAAATGGTGTTGTGCATCAAGAATGAAGAAGCAAATGAACAAATGGACTGAATCAAGGTGCATCACGAAATTGGGGCTGAAATAAATAAGTTTAATTTCAATTTTAGTATATTTCGGTTTTATTTGTAATAAAGTGGGCTGCATGAGTTGATTGTATGCCTCTTTAATTTACAGACTTACAATTTAGTTTTTTTTTTAGTGTTTATTTTCTTTTTATTCTTACAAGATATAGGTTAGGAAACTCTTGGATTTTCTTGGGATAGGTTATTGCAAGTTTAAGAGTGAATAAGTGAGCATTAAGAGCATTAAGACAGACATCATTGCTAGGGAGGTTATAAAGAATAATAATTGTGTGAATTAATGTTCTTAACTTAGCCTAATGCTTGTAATTTCACTATATATGTTCTACTTCAGCATGAATAAAAGATAACTTTAGCATTTTTATTAAACTTGTGAGAATTATTCTCTTTTGTTCTTGATTGAGCAAATTTCAGACTTATCAAGGGAAATTCTTTTCCTTTATGGCGTCTAAGGCTTATCTTCAATCTAATTGAAGTGGCGCCTAATTCTATCTTTTTTGTCTTGATTTTATTATTCTAAATTGGTTCAAACACTCATACACAATCCATTCTATCCAAATTGCATACTTCATCATTATTGGAATTTGTTTGCAAGGAATTAAGCTTCCTAAAGGTCCAAATTCATAGAGTCCTAACTTGGATTCTCATCAAAACGTCTTAGGTTCAGAAGCCCCTTCAGAACATTGAATCGATCCTCGGGTAAGGGTTTTGTAAATATATCTGAGATTTTATCCTCGGTATTTCGATTTCAACATCACCCTTTTGCACATGATCCCGAATGAAATGATGTTTAATATCAATGTGCTTTGATCGAGAATGCTGAATCGGATTCTTAGCTAAGTTAATTGCACTTGTATTATCACATAGAATAGGAATTTTTTCATACCTCAGTTGATAATCGCGCAATTGATTCCTTATCCATAGCATCTGAGTGCAACAATTTGCTACAGACACGTACTCAGCTTCTGCAGTTGACAACACAATTGTGTTTTGCTTCTTGCAAGACCATGTGATCAAGCATTTCCAAAGAAGCAGCATCAGCCACTTGTGCTTTTGCGATCAATTCGGTCTCCAGCATAATTAGCATCACAATAACCTACAACATCAGAAGAACAACCTTTCTCGTACCAAAGACCAAGATTAGTAGTTCCAATTAGATATCGTAGAATTCTTTTGACAGCAGTTAAATGCGATTGCTTAGGCTTTAGATTGAAATCTAGCACAGATACCAGCACTTAGTTGGATATCAGGTCTAGAGGCTGTGAGATAGAGAAGTGAGTCAATCATGCCTCGATAGTTTCTTTTTGAGACTTTCTCACCATCTTCATCTAAGTCAATGACTTGAGAAGGGTGCATGGGAGTGCTCATAGGCTTAGCATGATCCATCAAAAACTTCTTCAGAAGCTCTTTTGTATACTTCTCTTGACGTATGAAAGTACCTTCTGACTCTTGCTTGATTTGCAATCCTAGGAAGAATTTTAATTCTCCCATCATGCTCATCTCGAATTCCCCTTGCATAAGCTTAGAGAATTCTTTGCAGAGGCGTACATTGGCTGCACCAAAGATTATGTCATCAACATAGATCTGTACGATCAAGAAGCCAGAGTCTTCTGAGAGAGTGAATAAAGTTGTGTCAACTTTCCCTCTAGAGAACCCGTTTTTAAGCAAGAAAGAGCTCAATCTGTCGTACCAAGCTCTAGGAGCTTGTTTTAGACCATATAGAGCCTTTGTGAGCTTAAATACGTGTTCTGGGAATGAATCATTCACAAACCCAGGAGGTTGTTTTACATAAACTTCCTCAGAAAGGTATCCATTCAAGAAGGCGGATTTAACATCCATCTGATAGAGTTTGAAACCTTTATGTGCAGCAAATGCTAGCAACATCCTTATAGCTTCCAATCTTGCGACTGGAGCAAAGGTTTCATCATAATCTATCCCCTCTTGTTGGTTGTGAAGGTGTATTTGTGCACGAGAAGGGGGGTTGAATCGTTCTTGTTTTTAAAATTTACTCTTAAATTCTTTTCTTAGAAAGTTGTTTTACTCAGAAAGGTTGTTTGAGAGTTTGCAGCGGAATAAGCTTTCTGAGAAGGTTAAGTTTCTGAGAACTTTACCTTTCTGAGAAAGTTCCTTTCTGAGAGGTTTAAGAAAATGGTTTTAAGTTAATGTTTCTTAAATGCTTTCTAATTTTAACTTAGAGAAAATTTCACAAGTTGATCTTAGTTAAAATCGTGCTGGTAATTTTCTCTATAATTTGCGTAAGTAAAGAGTGAGGGAGAAAAGCTAGACACAAGTGATTTTTATACTGGTTCGGTTCTAACCAACCTATTCCAATATATAGAAAAATTTAAGTTGTTAGTTACCACAACATAATTAATTACTAATTACTACAACTGAAGAGTTCATATTACCTTCCACTCCTTATACCACTGCCGCCTTTCCTCCTCGGTCAGCTTTGAGAAATACTCGATCGGCTTATGATACATCTTCTGTATCGTGGCTGTGATCTAGTGAGTGGCGAGGCTGGAAGGCACAAAACTACATTAACATAAAGAATTAGTTTCCATTTCATATAATAATCAATTTTACATATCTAAATTATAAAAGATTTACATTTATAACAATATAAATCACATACCTTAGACCAGATGGATTCGGTCTGATGACGGGGAGAGAACATGTGTCTGACATGTGTCTGAAGCTGCTGATGCAATGTTTAGCGGCCCATCATTACTGCCCCATCTGTCATGTGGGGGGCAGTAATGGGTGATGGTCCACCACCAGATGGTGATGGTGATGGTGGTGATGGTGATGGTACTGGCTCCACTCCCGACTCATAGTCGGGGTCCTCCTGCGTCTCTGGCCTCGGGTCACGACGAGTGATGTCATACAAGTCAACACCTCTCGATCGATAACCACGAGGTTAGGCGGCTGTCTTCCTACGCCAACGATCTCCTCTGCCTCTGCCCATGCCTCTACCATCCGCCATATCTAATCACAACAATACAAGTTATTTTTCATTCATTAAAGTGTTTGACAAAGTATCTTAAATGAATTAGTGTTAATCGAAAGACAAATTTAATTGTTATAAACCATTTATTCAGAAAGTTGTGGACTGTCTTCACTCTCGTCTTCTGTATCCTCACTATCAAGTTCATCTTCTTCGTGACTACCTTCAGTGGAGTCATCACCCCGACTTGTTATGTTTTGGCGAGAGATGTTATCTTCACCAGTATCATCATGTAAAGTAGCAGGGACTCCTGTATCTACAACCACCCTTGGAGCACGTGCAACTTTGACTTGGTAAGCAATTTCATCCACATCCTCACTTTCAACTCTACTCCTAGGTTTGGTTGTGAAAACAACCAACCACTTATTCTTGCACTTTCCCGAATACCTTGTGTAATACACTTGTCGAGCATTCTGTGCAATGATGAAAGGATCATATGCACCAAATCGTCGTGTATGGTTAACCTCAATTATGTCGTAATCAGCGTGCTTGCGGGTTCCATCAGCTTGTCTAGGGTCATACCACTCACAATTAAACAAGATAACCTTTTTTGGCGTTGGGTCCTCACCAACATATTCCAACTCCAAGACATGTCTGAGTACCCCGTACCAATTATTCTCCTCAGTTCCAACATCCCCCCTAACGCATACTCCACTATTGTACGTGGTCTTCTCACGACCCCAGCTAGGATGTGAAATTTATAACCATTAACATGGAAAATTGGCCACGAAATAGTTACATTGGTGGGACCCCAAGCTAAGCTTTTGATATGAGGATTTGTGACATTATTGTCATGATTGAGCACCTACGTTGTCACAAAAGAGAATAGAAGGAAAAAAATTGAATTTTATGTTCAGATAAATCAAAGATTGATAGTAGGAAGATTAAAAACTTACAAACGAGTTGAACCATTGAGGGAATTCTTCAAGCGTATGATTTGGAATGGTTTGTTCAAAATAGCTATTGACATTAGGTGGAAATAAAAGAGTTTTAAGGAAACATTCACTACTATGTACAAAAACATTATTGAAATGATGAATTAGATATGTCACTTATGTTCTATAAGGTTCTACTTCATCACAGTTGATGAGAACATGTAGGTGTGTTGCATGTTTTTCTCTATTAGTGAGCCAATAGTTTGTGGGTTTACCAGCACCACGTCCAGGTTGATTAAACACAGACAAAGTAGGCGGATATGAAGTTTCACCTCCATCATCACTGTGGCTTACTGCTGTTCTTTTCGAATGGACATGTGGCTCAAAATAAAATGAACAGAAGAAAGACGTCTCCTTTGATAGATAAGCTTCACATATTGACCCTTCAACACGAGGTCGATTCTTGACAGTTCTCTTAAAGGTGCCAATATTTCTTTCAAAGGGGTACATCCATCTATATTGAACCGGCCCACATAGTTTCTCTTCATAAGCCAAGTGCACAAGTAAATGTTCCATTGAGTCAAAAAAAAGAGGGGGGAAAAGTAACTCTCGAAAGGCAACCGGAAGCAAACACTCCATGAACACATGATAATCATGACTTTTCACCCCATGGAACTTTCCCTGTGCAACATTCACACACCTACGGAGGTTGGAAGCATATCCATCTGGCATTCTCAACTCTTGCACCCATTTACACACGGATTGCCTCTGCACAGGATTTAAAACATAGCTTGCCTTCGGTTTAACAACGCGACCATCACGTGTCTCTTGTAAATGTAGCTCGGGTCGTCGACAGTACTCTGTTAAGTCTAGTCTTGCCTTGAGATTATCCTTAGTCTTGTCACTGTCCATAACAGTATTCATGATGTTATCACAAACATTCTTCTCAACATGCATGACATCTAGACAGTGACGAACAAGATTATCTTTCCAATAGGGTAACTCCTATAATATGCTCTACTTAGTCCAGTTATGCTCAACACCATATCCTGGAAACTTGACTACTTTACCCAATTCGGTTATCTTAGGCAAATTTTTAACTCTGTCACAGACCTGTCGTCCAGTAAGCCTAACAAGTGGTTCTTCATGTTCAACACTGTTTCGCTTAAACTCATACCTATTATTCCTAAATGCATGATCATTTGGCAAGAATCTCCTATGACAATCAAACCATGAGTTCTTGCCTCCATTCTTTAGAGTGAAGGATTTTGTATCCTCCATGCAAATAGGGCAAGCTAGCTTCCCATGTGTCATCCACCCAGACAACATACCATAAGCAGGAAAGTCATTAATCGTCCACATTAGAGCGGCTCTTAGCATGAAATTTTCTTTGGTGGACACATCATAAGTCAAGACCCCATTGTGCCACAACTGCTTCAATTCATCTATGAGTGATTGGAGGAAAACATCAATTTTAGCTTTTGGATTATTAGGGTCAGGAATTACACATGTTAAAAACATGTACGCATCTTTCATGCATATATCAGGAGGGAGGTTGTAAGGGGTAACAACAACAGGCCAACAAGAATAGGGTTTGTTAAATAAGTTATTTGGGGTGAACTCATCTGAACAAAGCCCTAATCTAACATTCCGGGGATCATTTGCAAATTGAGGGTGACACCTATCAAAATGCTTCCAAACTTCACCATGAGAGAGATGCGTCATTATCCCGTCATTTCTCCTATTCTCATAATGCCACCTCATGTGAGGTGCAGAGCTCATAGAGGCATACAAGTGTTTTAACCTAGGGATAAGGAGAAAATAGTGCATCCTTTTGTTGGGAATATTCTTATACCTCCCATTTCCTGCTCTTCTAGGTTTAAACCTGGGGGCCTGACAGAATTTACATTCAACTAATTCAATATCCTCCTTATAGTACAACATGCAACCGTTCATGCAAGAATCAATTTTCTCTGATTTCAACCCAAGTTTTGAAACTAACTTCTTTGCCCTATAATAGTCCCTACGAATTGACTCTGGTCGTGGATTAGCATTACTCAATAAAGTTGCCCATCGATCAAAAGAACTTTGACTCTGGTTTGCCTCAGACTTGATAGACAACATCCTAACTGCCACTGACAACTCAGAAAGGGTTGAACCCTCCATAATGGGCGTCTTTGCAGATTCTAACAAAGAATAAAAACTCTGCGCTTCAGGATTTGGTTCCTTCTCTCTGGGTTCATTATAATCTTGATCATGTTGCCCCCCAAAGGCATCATGGATCATTTCCTCATAACACCCAGGATGATCACCGCCCCAACTGGAATTACTCTCCCCATATTGTTCAGCATCAAACCCACTTGAACTACCTCCGACAAACTGATCATGTACGGACTCCACTTCCCCATGGAATGTCCATACATAATAATTATCCATAAATCCCTTTTTGTACAGATGAACCTTAATCATGTCAAAATCATAGAAAAACCTACAAACACACTTGGCACATGGACACTTGACTTTTCCCTCAGACCTAAATTGTTCAGTCATAGAAGCAAAACCCACAAACTCTTCAACTCCAGCATAGAATTCCGGCTTAATTCCCCCCTATTCGGGTGTAACCTATCATATATCCATGATCTATTTGTTGATGACATTGCCCTTGAATTATTGGGGATTCCTAAAATGAGAAGTTTATTTACGGGTAATTAATAACAGTTTTTTAGTTAATCTACTATTACCATTAATACGACACTAATGATTTTTACAAGTTTGTTAAATCTTAACTCAAACAAAATTTTGGCAGAGTTTCCCTTAATTTTACATAACTTAACAAAAGTTATTTAATTTCGCAGAATTTTAACTTCACAAAATTTTGACAGAGTCTCCCCTTAATTTTAAACATAGTTCCCCAATTAATTTACAAATCAATCAACCAGTATTGCCGGAGTTCAAGGACCGGTCTCAGACTAAGTCATCTACCCTAAGGTTTTGCAACAATAACAACACAATCATATCATTTAAAGTAATAAATAAACATACAAAATATAACCGTAAGCTCCAATCAGCGGAATATATAGACAATTGTTCCCATATATATCATTTAAATAATATTTGTTATTGAAAAATTACTAACTTTAAATAACATATAAGTTTGTTAAATCTAACTGTTTTTTTAAGTTTACATACAATGATTATTTTAAAACAGTTTTTACAAAAACTTATTTTTCAAAAACACATTTTTAAAAACTTCATTTTTCTAATTACAGAATTTAAAAACTTTTTTAAAAAAATAGTTTTTGTAAACTTTTTAATATAATTTTTCAAAAACAGTTTTAAAATTTTTTTTATAAAAAATTTTTTAAAACTTTTTTATAAAATTATAAATTTTAATTTCAGAATAATAAAAAAATTAATATTTATTAATACAAAAATAAAAAATAATAAACAATATATAAAAATACGAAAAATAATTAAAAAAATAAGAAAAAATACCTTAATGAAGAGGAAGGAGAGACCAGTGTCGTCACAGTGGTCGGCGGTCAAAGGCAACAAAATCTGATTTCTCATTAGAGACCTCAAACAAAAATTCTAAACCGATTAAAATGTAGAGGGGATAGAGACTAACCTGTTGGCACTTCCCAGTGGTCGAATGGGCGGCGGACGGCGGCGGAAATGGACCTTTTCGCGGAGGAGAGAGAGAGAGCGAGCAGAGAAGAGAGAGAGAGACTGTCGCGAATGAGGAAAAAGGAGACATTGTCTCCTCATATTCGTGGATTATCGACGAATGGTTTTAATCCATCCGTCGATAATTTCCCTCGATAATGAGCGCCCGATTAAATGAAAACAATGTGTTTCGATTATCGGCGGATAAAAGAAAACTTATCTGTCGATATTTTCATTCGCAATACAGGGTTTAGGGTTTAGGTCATTATCGGCGGATGATATCCTCCGATAATTAATAGTTAGGGTTAGGGT
This sequence comes from Aeschynomene evenia, assembly GCA_013621005.1. Taxonomy (NCBI): domain Eukaryota; kingdom Viridiplantae; phylum Streptophyta; class Magnoliopsida; order Fabales; family Fabaceae; genus Aeschynomene; species Aeschynomene evenia. The sequence continues at coordinate 16,133,506 of CM024263.1, read as the reverse complement.
ATAGGGTTTAGGGTTTTATCGACGAATATTTTCACCTTCATCCGTCAATAAAACCAATCTGAACGAAAAAAAAATTTGGTTTGCGCGGGAACAAATTATCGATGGATGATTTTGAAAACATCCCTCGATAATTATTTATAATAATTATAAAATCTCAGCCATTCAGAATCCATCGATAAATCCGCCGATAACGGTATGTTAAATGTCCGTTGATAATCCATTGATAATGTCCGTCGATAATCCACATGTTTCTAGTACTGTTAATTGAGTCTCTATAAATGTGACATGTATGCTAATTTAGGCGTCCTTAATTTTTTTCTTCTACAATATTTACAAATCTTTAATGAATCTTTTTAAATATTACTATCTAATATATAATATCTTTTATTTTATTTAAAATAATTGATTTATACTATTTAAAATAATTGTGTATAATATAGATTAATTAATTACCTTTCATATTCTCAACATATTTCTAATTTAATAAATAGAATTGTGTGAAATTCAATTTCTTAAATAGAAAAGTAAGAAATTCATAAATTGATGTAATATTGAACAATATATTTTTTAATTAAAAATATTATTCTATTTTTAACTAAAAATATTGAAGAAGATTTCTCTATCACATAATACTTATATATATATATATATATATATATACATATTTTGTTGTAAAATATCCATTTATTCTTTAAGATCCAATTTTCTTTTTACCCCCTCAACCCTCCCAACTTCATTTTTTTCTCTTTTTCTCTTATTTTGTTATCTATATTTCTTGCTCTTGCTCTTTAATTTTTCTCTTTCTTTTTTCATTTTTGTGTCATCTACCTTCTTATTCCTCCTTCATTTTTTTCTATTTATTTTATTCTTCTTCTTTTTCCATTTTCTATTCTTCATCTTTCTTCTATACATTCTTTTATATTATTTTCTTTTTCTCCCCATTTCTTCCTCCATCTCCTTTTCTTTTCTTTTTTAAAATTTTGTTCTCACATCCTTCTGTTATCTTTCTCTTCCTCCATTTTTTTCTCCCTTGTCTTTTTGTTTATTCTATTTTTTTTCTTCTTCTTCATTCTCCATATTTGTTTTTTCCATCCATTCCTACATGTTTTTTCTTCTTTTATTTATTTTTCTTTTACTATCGTATTTCCTTCTTTCTTTTTTTGTGTGTCTTTTACTTTTTTTAATATCTATGTGCTCCTCATCTTTTGTATTATTATTTAATTTTACAATTGGTTTTTATTTATCATTCTTTCTGTTTCTCTTATTTTTTTAAGGGATTTAATTTTTTCTTTCTTTGTTCGATTAGGTGGTGACGATGGCTTGAGCCTAAGACTACAAATGAGTCTTTTGATATTTTACTTTTTCCTTTATCTACTATTTTTATTATGTTTTTTAATCAAATAACTTTTTTATTACCATTTGAATGACTCATTTTTTTTATTTTTTCATGTTTTATTTTGTTATAAGGAATGAGAAAAATCAACCAGTTTCTTTATAGATATGCATTTTTATTTTTTATTATTAAATATTTTTTTTTCTATTTTTTAATACTGTATTTTTAAAATAAAATAAATTTTTAATATTGTAATTTTTTTATATTCTAACTTGATTGACTTTCTTTTTGGAAAGTTAATGTAATTAGAGACACATATCAATTAAAATATTCAAATCTTTAAACAAAAAATCATTTAAGATATATAGTAATTTTAAATGCAATTTGATATCACACAATAAAAAATATTCTGCATAAAAGATTGTGTTTCATAAATTTTTTACTATTATTGTTAGTTTTCTGTGTGTATCTTGATTGATTGAGTTTGATTTCAATTTTATTTTTATTCATGATTTACAAATTTTGGATAAATATTTAATTTATATTTTAAAAAGGAATAATATTTGTTTAAGATATACTGAATCTCTATTAGTATACTAAAAGACAGATAATGATTGTTTACCAATTAGCCCCAACATTGACCCTCCTTAATTGTGCCACATATGATAATATCATAACCCTTCTAAGAATTATTTTATTTAATGTTACGATTTACATATGAAAAATATTCATATTACTATCTTAATATTACATAATATATCTTCAATTATAATATTTTAGATAATATTATAATATTAACTTAAAATATTAACATATTAACTTAAAATATTAACATATTTTGTAACATCCCAATTTATTAACTATGTCATGGACACAATTAACAATTTGAAATGTTACACAACACCCAAAAAACCCCATGTTTTTTTTTTAGTAAGTAAAAATATAGTTTCGCAAACCCCTGTATACAATAAATCGATAGCGAGACTCAAAGCCATGACAAATCAGATTAATAGCACGAATAGATAACCTGGAAACGCGTCTAGAATAACAATAGAGAATGCCAATAATATAATAAAGGCCCATGCAACAAATGGCCATGATATTAATATATAGCATATGCTTCTGAGTGGAAAATATAAAAGGTTCGAGTGTATCAGGATCCTATTTAGTACATGTCGAAATATATATAGAGGAGCTGACATGATCAAATGACAAGTCTAAAATCCTGGTCCGAATATACAAAAGAGGACTCAGGTAAAACTGTAGTTCGTTAAATACATATACATGTCAAGATGGTAGAATCCCACGCAGGGGTACAAAAAGCTCCATATAAATAACTTATAAACAAAAAAAGGTCAGTTGCACATCGGTTGAGGGAGATCACGGTCGGCGTCTCATCGACTAGCACTCCCGGCGTCCTTGCTCATGTCTGAGCCCGTGGCAGGAGAAGGCGCCTCAGACTCCACTACGATATAGTCGACATCTGGCCAGGCGTCTGCTGAGTCGTCACTCTGGTAGCCTCCGTTTTCCTCCGGGTCCGACTCGACCGACTCCGAGGCAGGAGAAGGTGGCGGAGGTGGAGGTGGAGAAGCAGGCGAACGGGCTGGCACTGGAGCTGGAGCAGGAGCAGGAGCAGGAACGGGACCAGGAGCAGGAGCAGGAACGGGACCAAGACCAGGAGCAGGGTACCTCGCCATAAGCTCTGAGATGAAGAAGCGATGTACCCCTGAGATGGTGGACGCGACAGTCACCGCACCGGTGGCCGGCGTGTAGCTGGACCAAGCGAAATCATAGGTCTCGTGGCGCGGCGGGGGCGGCGGCGGCTGGTCCATCTAGAATCGAATCATCAAGAAAAGAGAGCGTAAGACGAGATCGTCTTAGTGAGTTACCTTGAGCACACGGATCTACGTGCTCGATGTTATCGATTCTAGCTAGTCAAAGTAATACTTGTATCAAATAGAACTTTAATTTTCTCAAAAACTCAAGTACTTACTTTGACTAGATCAAACAACTTAACGATCCGTTTCTAAAAGGGAAACCTATGAGTCTTTCTAAGTTCTCGCGGTTCCCTCACAGTACAGTTAATGCTCACCCCTCTCACATATCATTTCAGCCAACCATATCAATTTCGTACTTGTGGTAATCACCACATCAGATTCTAACAGCAATTATACATTAGTATGCAACAAGCCAGCACTTTCGCATTATTCATATTAATAAAACATGCATGAGAACACTTCAAATAACATATCAACTTTGAGGCGTATCCGAATACACCCACCTCCTAGATACCCTCTAATGGCATATTCGAATACACCCACCTCCTAAATAGCCAAACACGGCGTACTCGAATCCACGCAAACTCCTAAGTAGCCGGCAACAGCGTACTCGAATCCACCCAAACTCCTAAGTAGCTGGCACCAGCGTACTCGAATCCACCCAAACTCCTAAGTAGCTGGCATCAGCGTACTCGAATCCACCCACCTCCTAAGTAGCTGGGAAAGGTGTACTCGAATCCACCCAAACTCCTAAGTAGCCATTTAACACTTCAATCTTCCAACTCAACACAACCATACGAAACATGTACAAGTCTCTACATATTCAACTTAATAATAAATTTTTCAATGTCATAGCATGCACTTTCAAAATTCACAACTAAGTGGCTCATCATTCATAATTCACATTTCAATCAAATTCACAATTCAATCATATTTCACTTAGTCCACAATCACTTCACATGAACATATCATAATTTACTTTAATCTCAATTAAGGGGGTTCTACTACCCATACTAACATAGCATGCTTGTACATTATTATTTCCACAATTACATAGTCACATATAGCTCCATCCACATAAATCAATCATTTCCATTTCATAACATTTTCATAAAACGGGTTTGGGTTCTCCGAATACCCCATTCTTACTTTGAACTAACGTATTAAGGCTCTCATCATACACATAGCTTAATCATATATTTATCTTTGTCAAATTTCACAAAATCTCTCATGTCACACCTCAGATCTCTAATCCTCACACATAAACTTATATATATATATATATATATATATATATATATATATATATATATATATATCCCATCTCTCTTTTTATGATTGAAAGCATTGTGACATACTCATTTTCATCACCTTAAAATAGTAGGTTAACCCCATAATCATTATTTACAAACTTGTACTTAAAATAGGGTGAAAATAAGTGAGATTGTACTTTTTAGGTGCAGGGGATCGATCCTCAGGGGTCTGGGATCGATCCTGCATTAAAACATTTCTCCTTGGGTGAAATTTTGCCCAGGGGATCGATCCTCAGGGGTCTGGGATCGATCCCCCATAAAATTTTACAGAAACCACATTTTCGCAGCACGGGGGTCGATCCTCTCATAGTGGGGATCGATACCCACTTAAAATTTTCCAAGACAGCAGCATTTTTCCCTTGGGGATCGATCCCCACAACTCAGTTTCTGCAGAAAACGCAGAAATCGCATTTTTGCTCATCCTCACCCCAAAATCTCACACCCACTCAACCAAATCACTTAGAAATCATCATCCACACTCACATATACATGTAATCAGTACTCTAACTCCATATTTCAGAATCTAATGCAAGGAAAACACAAAAGCTTACACATGCAAACATCAAACTCAACATACAACCATCAAACCCAACATGCAAGCACCTAAACAAGCTCCATGCATCAGATTCATCAAGACACTCTAGCATGCATCATGAAGCTCGAAAATTTGGGCTGAGTTCAAGCAAAAATCAGAAGCAAAGAGGTTCTGAAATAGTGTAGAACATGCAAGGATGAGAAGGGTTGTTGTAACTCACTTGATTTCTTTGAGAAAGAAGCAAAATGAAGGGGTTGGTGGTGACTTCCCTTGAGCTCCAATGGCTGGCCGAAAATGAGAGGGAAAGGGGAGGAAGAAGCTTCTGATATGTGTGTTTGAGTGAAAGAAATGAAATGTCTTTGAGGGGGAAGGGTGTGGCCGAAACTTAAAGGGAAATGGGGTGTGTTGTTTTAATTTTTGAGTTGTTGTAGTGTTAAATGTGTTTAGGTGGTGAGTATGAGTATGTGTTTGAGTATGATTTTGAGTAAGAAATTTGCAACTAAGTTTTATGGTGAGAGTTAAAATAAATTTTGGAGAGCTCAGGGTCCTAAAAAGTTGCTCCGGTTCTGTTTAGGATCTAGCTCAGGCTCGCTCTCAGGTTACTCAAAAACTCACTAAACACTCAATTTTTAAAATAAGAAAATGACATATGATCGTTATGAAAATTTCCTTAATATTATGAGACTCTCAATAAGTCTAAAATAATTATCTCATATTATTATTAATTTCACATTATTTATATATAAAAAGGATTTTTCCTGAGAATCGTAAAAATGCGAAATTTAATAATAATAGCTTTAAAATCATAATTTTCCAATATTGGTGAGAATATTTTCTAAATATTTTCCAAACACCAATTTGGGACTCTAAATTTAAATATTAAGGTCTCAACAAAATTTTTATAACGATCATTACCCCTCTTAGGGGTTATCTAGCTCATACAATAATAATATTAAGTCTGCCTTGCTTCTCAGCAACTTAAATTATTATGTAATAACTTATAGCACATTCACAAAATTTAGCCACATAAAGCAAATGCATGTACACGTGTATGTATATGCATATATATATATATATATATATATATATATATATATATATTTATGCACCCATATACATACATATATATATATATATGTACAACTTATTTTATCCATAAGACATAAAATACGTACACCCACATATATACAACTTTATACTCACACTAGCACTTTTGAATTTTAATATGTCACGCATTATTATACATACATATATATATATATATATATATATATATGTTACCACTCCACTATATATATATATATAAATAACTTAATACCAGTCTCTTCCCTGAGTAAGGGGATTTACTTAAATTCAAACATATACCCCATTCACTTTGGTTCCGAGAAAATATATCTATCTCAGGCAACACCATATAGTTTGTCTCAACATTAAATATCAACCATCATCAAATCAAATAATTACTCTTGGCACCACGTTACCCATGTGCGCACTACACATGTATATACACATAAATAAGCCATAGAAAACACAAAATGAAATATTACCACATATATATATATATATATATATATAGCTCTAGGCTCCGGGCACCAAAATCCGCACCGGCGACTGAGAATACACAAAAGCAAGAAAGTCCCGAATCACGGGTGTTACATATTTAATTATTAATAGAACAAATGTTTATATATTACATAATGCTAGCTTGAATTATAATGTATCTAAATTAAAATAATTTTTGCCAAATTATTTGAATAGACACTACATTCAATCCTACATAAAAAAATAGTTTTATTTTATAATTTATTTTAGAAAAGGCTGATTTTGTTAATTAACCAAATTCAATTACCGCAACTTAATTGTCATTATTTAATATTTGACATGATTGATTAACTGTCTATCTCATGGGAAATGTAAAACATAAATAATGAACATATTTTTTGAAAGATAATAATTACGAATTATTAGTAATTATTAATATTTGATAATTAGTGATATTTGAATATTTTACCTGTAGTAATTTAGTGATTGATAATTATTGAATATTTTAGTGATTGATATTAGCTATTTTTAATACTTTTTGTTAATTAGGAATAATTATGAACATGAATTACTATTTTTTTAATATTTTTGTTGATTGTTGGAAGAGAATAGATATGAATAATTAGTAATTATTCATGATTGATAATTAGTAGTTTTTGAATATTTTCTATGATTTCAGTAGTTTTTAGTGATTGATAATATGTAAATTATGATTATTTTTGGTTGATTGTTGAAAGAGAATAATTACAAATATTTTATGAATATAAATTCGATATTAAAAAAAGATAAAAACTAATTTCGTGATTGAATCTTATAAATATAAATATGTGACTGAATATTATAAATATAATTATGTGATTGAATAATATGAATATAAATCAGATTCAATGATAATTAGTAATTTTTTATTTTTTATGCGATTTTATCAATTTTTAATGTTTGGTAATTTGTGGATATTTTGTGGTTTTTAGTGATTGATTAGAGATTAAATATTTTTTAAAATTTTAGATTTATTTAAGAATATTAGTAATAATAAAATAGAAGAAAAAAAATCATATTTTAGGATAATTACATAGAAATTCATTAAATAGGATATGACAATATAGCTAAAAAGGTATGACAATAGATAATCCATATGTTTGATAAGTGATGATTCAATATACATGATCTATTTACAAAAGCAATTTAAAAATTACATATTCATATTATGTGATTAGTAGTTCTTAGACAATCCTCCAAGATCCTATTTTTATTTTATTTGCATCCACTAATATAATAATAATTTCATTATATATTTTTATTGTCATATTTACAGAATAAATTTATGAATAACATATTTTCATTTAACTTTTTTATATAAATATCTTTTTTTATTAATTGTTTAATATTTTAAACGTAAAATTCGATATAATCACGTGCATCACACGTGTATAAGACTAGTGTTTAGTAAAAGGTATTTTGGGTAAATCAAGTTAATAAACAAATTAAAAGACCAGATGCAATGCCACAAATCTGCCTTCTCTGTCACCGATTTTAGACGATGGTTCAACTCATATCACCACAAATATTCTCTCTTTCAAACGCATGCCAATTCCTGCCAATTTCCCACGACACCCTTCTATACACTTCTCAACCTAACAAATCAGGAAATTCATTTTAATTAGATACCATCAAAGGTTGGAGAAACTATGTATGGCGGACAAATCCCAAATCTGTCTCCACCGTCAGGGAATTAAGCCGCTTCAGAAGACGATTAACAACAATAACTTCCTGTGACCCACCAGCGATTGGTAAGATATAGCAACCCACGAATGGCTCTTCTCACCCATAACCATGATGCCCTGCTTTCCTTTTCATTTGATATCCATCGATTTATCTTTTCTATTTTCTTTTGTTTATTTACTTGATTTACCCAATATATGAGGGTGTGTGTATGCACGAGAAGGCGGGGGGTTGAATCGTGCTTGAGTTTAAAAATCTTTTCCAAAATGATTTTCTTTGAAATCAATACTTAGAGGCAAAGCCTTATAAGGTGCAGTGGAATAGTTTATGAGAAGGTAAAACTTCTGAGAAACTTTGCCTTCTGAAAAATGTAACCTTCTGAGAAAGTAAGAAGTGATTTTCTAAAAGTGTTTTTAAGAGACTTCTTACTTACTTAGATAAAATTCTGAGTTAAGATGAGAAGGTTAATTTTCACAAACGGTTTCTTAACAGTTTATAGAAAGTAAAGAGTTTAAGGAAAAGAGAAATTCACACACAAAAATTTTTATACTGATTTGGTTCTAACTTAAGCTACTCCAGTCCTCAACCTTCAGTTGAGCTTTCCTTAGATATTCTTCTAATCGTGCCTTCTCAGACATCCTCACCTTTACAGCCGCAAAGGATTTTCACCACCTCAACAACCGGAGGGGGATTTCTTTGCCTCTAACAACTGAGGACTTGTTTGCCTTTAACACAAGGACTTTTAATGCCTCACAACTCAAGGACTTTCTTTGCCTCACAATCTGAGGACTTCAATGCCTCCTAATTCGAGGACTTACGATTTTTACAAAGAGTGTTTTGAAAGTAAGGTTTTGCACGAGAAGGGGGGTTGAGTCATGCTTCTTGACCTAATTAAAATTTTCTTTGAAATATAAAAATGGTCTTTTCAAGCTTAAGAAGCTTGTTGACACTTTAGATAGCAGCAGATTTACTTCAGAGGCAAATATTCTAAACTTTGAAATTAATCAAGCTTCTGAAGGATGTTCAGAGGCTGTAATTACTTAGAAGTTAGATTAGTGACTTCAGAAGCTTCTGAACTCCTAAATTCCCTTTGAATTAATTCAAGAGTTAATATAACAATTTATAATATGTAATTCAAAGAGTTTAGAGTTTAGAGAGATTTACACTTGTGTTTTTATACTGGTTCAGCCAATATGTTACCTACTCCAGTTCTCAAACCAACTAGTTTGAGTTTCACTAACTTTCAATCAAAGATACAACCCTGGATTGATATATTCTTCAATCCAAAACCTTGCTCGTCCTCTAACTAGGGAAAGACTTCTGCCCATCTCCCTCAGAGGCAAGACTTCTACCTTTTCTTTAATCGAAAAAGACTTTTGCCAAACTCACTCAGGGGATGGACTTCTCACTTGCTTTCTCAATTGAGAAAGACTTTTCCTTTAACAAATATAGTTGTTGAAGTCTTAGAGACTCACGGGATTGATTATTTGAGAGTTTAGATGAAACTAAACTTTAATCCCAAATAATAACACTCCTAGAATGACTTGCTAGAGCAAGAATATTTTTCTTTGGTTACAAGGAAGTGTTTATCTTTCCAGAGAAAGATTACAAAGGTGGTAGAGAGGCTAAGACACTTAAAAATGATTTACAGTAAAAGAATTAAGTGAAAGAATCTATATATACAATATACAACATGCACAAAGAATATTTAATGAAGCTTGGAATGTATTTTGTTGTACGCTTGTGTTCTGCTTCTTCAAGGTGAATAAGCTTCAAATTTATAGCCTTGAACATTTCTTCTAGCCGTTTGAATTTTTGAGTATACGTTGCATGCTTTTGTTTGAAATGTATTTTTAATACATTTATCTTCTTGAAATCCAACTCCTCGAAGCTCATGCTCGAGCAAAAAACGAGAAATGCCATGCTACGGTATCCCTACATTTTACTTTTGTTAGAATCGAGCCAATGGATGTTAGAATATATAAAGATAATTGCTCTTAGTGATTTGTTGCACTGTCCCATGTCTCGAAGATGATATTTGTGCTCCACTAACAATAAAATATATTATCTTTGTTTCTTAGAAGCTTTTTCATGAAGCTGTTTATTTTATAAATGTTTTCTTTGTCTCAGAGATTATAAAAACCATTTATAAAATAAATTATTTTGACATGTTTCAGAATAAAGAAAATATAACTCAAAATATATAACAACTTCTGCACAAGTTAAGATGCAATAAATATCAGCTTCTGAACTAATTTAAGTTGCTAAGAGATGTGACTTAGCTTTTGAGGCATTTAACTAGAAAGATAAGCATATAAGACAACTTCTGAACTAGTACAACACTTAAGCTAATATAACAGATTCTTAGGGCAACTTCTGAATATATAAAACTTATTAGTTCTAGCTTGTGAACTAATGAACTATGCTTCTTAGAGTCTTATCTAGCTTTTGGAACACATTATCTAAGTCAATTATGTATTCAATTTCATATGACCTACGACTTAGTTCACCGAGACTAACTTAGCTTCTGAATATGTTAGATATACTGATACAACACTTAATCTAGCTTCTGAATAAATGACTAGACAATAAATAAGAGTCAAAATCTTCAAATAAAATGTTAATCATATAAAAATGATTTTTTATCAATTAAAACATATCATAAAGGTTTTGGAGCTAACAATCTCCCCCCTCTTGATGATTGATGACTGTTGTCGCAACACCCATAAATTTAATTATTTATAAAACCAAGTTCCCCTAATATAGTTTAGTGGAAACTAGGGTCGTCTCTCACAAGGAATGACTAAGGAAGCAATGCACAGAACTAGTTGTATGACGGTTGTCACAATTGGGGGGGTTTTTGTACGCAAGAAAAATAGTTTGGAATAAAATTGGAATAATAAAAACAGTGGTTTATGGGGTGAAACATTCATTAGGGTGTTTATCATTGGCTACAAAAGAATACATGAGTTGATTAATTACGCCGGAGTTAGATCTAACTCCTTTGTTGTGATTCTAATGATTAATTTCCTAGAATGAGATTAATTAGTGAGATCTCACCTTTAGTTTCACTTTCAACAATTGTTAAAGCCAATCACATTAATCTAATTAAAGAGACTAATCAGCCAATTAATTAATCATTACCAAATCCTGATATGTCATGCATCAATTAATCAATTAACACATAAACACATGCCAATGAATTAGCCTAACTCAATCGAGTAAGCCAAGACAAAGGGTTAAACACACAATTTAAGATCTCAAATCATATGCCAAGGTTTGATAATGAAAACATATGCAAGATTAAGAGCAAAACCTCAATTTACCTCAATGATGTTCACACCCTCATAAACCACCAAGAGACTTAGTTACTCATGGAGGAAATAAAATGACAGAAAATAAATTGGAATTAAAAACAAAGATGGAATGAAGAAATTAAACAACTTAAACAATAAAGAGTAAAGTAAAGAAAATAAATGCAAATTTGAAAGATGGAAAAACGAATAACTGAATTAATTAAAAAGAGTAACTTACAAAACCCAAAGGGCTAGACGAATAACGTTGGAAATACAAATGATGGAGCTAGAGCTAAACTAGGAAAAAGATGGAATCCTAATGGAGAAAATTAACTCTAACTAAAAGCCTAGGGTTGAAAGTAAGTAAAGAAAAGATATGAAAGTAGTAGGTATGTAGAGGTGTGAAAAGGTGGTTGAGAGGTGTTGTTTTATGATGCATTAGCCTCCTTTAAATAAGGTGAGCAGCCTCCAAACCCTAGCCAATTGGGCCCTCAACTCACCTTGCAGATAGGGTTTCTGCTGTAACAGAATTACGGCGCGACGCTGGGGCGCATATAGCTCGCTAGGGCGCCAGTGCTGTGCACGTGATAGATTCAAGTGGGCCTCGTGCGCTGGTTCTGAATTTCACTGCTCTGCTTCTTGCTCAGTTCTTGATGTCTACACCTCCAATAATACTTGTTACCTGCACTAAAAATACAAACTATCCAAGATCAAGTGCAAAGGTCATCCTTGAATTGCAAAAACATCATAAAACTTGTTACTTTAGCCTTTATTTCTATTAAGCCCAGATTAATTCCAAATTGTATTAAATACAATAAAAGGCTAAAATAGAGCAAAGAAATGCATACAATCATCCAAATTAAGGGCATAAAATATTGGCAAAAACCACGTTATCAATGATAACAAATCATTTGCAGATAAATATTTTGGTTGAGATATATAGTTTAGATAAATTCATATACTTGCAATAGTTCGTGCTAGTTTATCTTGCTTATGTGATTGTTTCAAATAGACTTAATTTTAGACAAAAGCATTTTCAGAAATATGCTAAGGTGAAATATGACAAAATGATCAGAACATGATAATTTTTCATTTAACTTGTAGAGCTAATCAATGAGTATAGTAATAAGAGAAAATTATTCTGATACCAAAATAAATAAAAATAAAATGAGGTTCTGAAGCCAGTTTATCAATCAACAGATGTTGTGCTCCTCGTTAGTTCTGCATTTTCCTTGACAACAGCTCCCCCTGAGTGGATTCTTTTTCCCCTAATATCCAGATGTTAAAATTTTCAAAATACCATCGCCAAAATACCAAAATATATCTTCTTCTCAATTCCTATTCTTCTCTCCCTTTGTTATCAGCAAAAAGGAGGGACCAGAGTACCTTAGAGGCTACAGATTGAACTACCTCCTGAAGATCTCCCTTAGAAGAGTAATTGTAACACCCCGATCTTTATTAAGTCCTAATTAAAGGAAGTTAAGGGTAATGGACTTTGATTAGAATTTAATGGGATTTGAGTGTATATGTTTCTCCTAGTTTAAAGTATCTATGTTATGTTCTTTTATGAGTATTTATGTGTGTTTTAATGTTATATTAAGTTATTATGGATGTAGGAATGTTATTGTATGAGTTGAGACACTTTGGAAGTGTTTTGGGGCATTTTTCAGGCCCAGTAATCGATTACAGCTCCTTGGTAATCGATTACAGTCCAGTCGAGTGTTATCTTTAGACATTTCAGTGGGTTGTAATCGATTACAGAACCATGTAACCGATTACGGTAATCGATTACGATTTCGATGTAATCGATTACCACGTGCGCAGAGCGCGTTTTTATACGTTTTAAGTGACGGGTGGGCCCCACAATGACTCCTAAACACTATTAGCTCAGCCTATATGAAAGGTAACCCTATTTTCCATCTCATTTAATCAGAAACATTCTCTCTCATCATTCTTGTGAAAGGTGGTGTGTTTCCTGATGCATTAGCCTTCTTTAAATAGAGTGAGCAGCCTCCAAACCCTAGCTAATTGGGCCCCCAGCTTGGCCTAGCAGATAGGGTTCTGCTGTAACAGAATTGCAGCGCGGCGCTGGGGCGCGTATAGCTCGCTAGGGCGCTAGTGCTGTGCACGTGATGGATTCAAGTGGGTCTCGCGCGCTGGAGCGCGCTGAGGGCGCTGGGGCGCTCGATGCTGATTCTGAATTCCACTGCTCCGCTCCTTGCTCAGTTCCTGATGTCTACAGCTCCAATAATTCCCATGACCTGCACCAAAAATATAAAATATCCAAGATCAAGTGCAAAGGTCATCCTTGAATTGCAAAAACATCATAAAACTTGTTACTTTAGCCTTTATTTCTATTAAGCCCAAATTAATTCCAAATTGTATTAAATATAATAAAAGGATAAAATAGAGCAAAGAAATGCATACAATCATCCAAATTAAGGGCATAAAATATTGGCAAAAACCACGTTATCAAATATCCCCACACTTGAACAATTGCATGTCCTCATGCAAAAGCAATGATTCCAAGCATCTCTCAAAGCAGAGCATTGGCTAACACATCTAACACCTAAGTTCTAAAAGAAAAATAAAATCTACAGATGATTGAAAGTTATTCAAAACAGCACACCTTGGTCAGAATTATGCATTACCCACAAACATGGTATAAGTTGGCATTAAGAAAAATTCATGAGTTAGGAGAATCAGTTCATGTTATGCAGAGTTGGTTGATTGGCCCTCACTAGTGTGTTTTTCTCTCAATCACTCAGTGTTTTGGCTAAGCACTCAATTGAATAAATCACACAAGTATTTACATTTCATAAATTTGTTGTACTCCTAACATTGCAATTCTACAAACATGGTGCATCAAGAGGTCTTTTCAGGGTTGTAACGGGGCTTGAGACAGGTGTGGCATATATGGGAAGTGAACTTAATTCCAAAACCTAAGACTTCATGGTTTGATCGATCCTAGATGACTTCTATCACTAAAGAAAAGATGGAGAGAATAGAAATACCCAAGATCAATAACCCATAAATTCTTAAATTTTACATTCCCAAGGTTCCCAAATAATTTCACATTAATTCCCAGGAACCCAACAACCTTTATTTGCAGAATTCACATTTTTTTCTTGATTTTTCTGTATTTTTCGATTTTATTTATTTATTTATTTATTTTTTTGAATGAATTCCTCATCTCAATTCCTCTAGTAATTGAAATGAGGTGGAAAAAAAAAATAACAAAAGACCACTTGTGTACAAAGCTACCCTTACAGTTATATTCCCATACTTTACAATTTATACCAGTGCTCAATTTAACCCAATTTCCCCACACTTAAGACCTTTTCCCAACAATCAAACCATGCCCTCCTAGTTTCTCAGAAGGGATTTTTCATTGTTTTTCTATCTTTGGCTTGTAATGAGCTTAGTAACAATAAAGGGATAAAGGCTCAAATTGGCTACAAACAATGGGAATTGTGTATAGGTTGGCTATTTGGCTAAGTGGCTTTTTGACGTAAAAACAAAATCATGCCTCAATCATACGCAACATGTATAAAACGCAAAACAAGAATCAAGCAAATTCAGGAATAACAAATATAAGTGTGTGTGTGCCCACAGAAAGAAAGTGATCAGTTGATGTATGTAATCACAGTAAGGCTCAAATCTCACAGGTAATCCAAACAACCAAACAGAGATAACACCAACAATTCAAACTCATATTAGATAATTATGCCAACATTTCTGAGTTAAATTCAAAGGGCAAAGCAATTGTAGACCAAAAGGTGCTATAAAGAAAACTACTCAATCATCTACCTAAAAACACATAAAAACAAAACAAAGTAAAAGGAAAAAAAAAGAGTTAGGCATGCCATTATTTACAAAAGCCAATTTTTCTAGACCCTCCCCACATTTGAATGAGACACTGTGCCCAGTGTCAACAAAATAAAGAACAGAGAAAAATGGTATAGAAAGGACCTACGGAGGACTCAGTCGTCTAGGCCGCTGGAGCGGGCTACGTGCGCCAGAGCGCTGCTGTAGTGTCCTCACGTGCGCTAGAGTGCGATAGGAGCGCTGGAGCGCGTGTCTGCTGCAACAATCGTGACAACTGCTGCACTGCGAATGATTGTCCAATTGGCTATTTGATTACTAAAAACAAATGTTAATAAATAAGAAAATAATAAAGAAGAAGCTATCTAAGTGCAGAAATTAAACTTTGGATGGTTGTCTCCCCCAAGCACTTTGCTTTAACGTCCCTAAGTTGGACGGTTGACTGCTCATGTAGAATTGGGGTCCTTAAGATGGATGATATCCATCTCATTCTCCTCTGAGTGCTGCTGATTTCTGTTGAAGATTTTTAATCTGTGTCCATTGACCTTGAACTTTGAGTTGGTTTTTGGACAACAGATTTCCACCGCTCCATGGGGAAACACTCTAGAAACAATCAAGGGTCCATCCCATCTAGATCTGAGTTTCTCAGCCATCAGTTTTAGCCTTGAATTGTAGAGCAGTACTTCTTGTCCGTCCTTGAACTCCTTCCTGGAAATGTTACTGTTGTGGAATGCCTTTGACTTTTCCTTATGTAACCGAGAACTTTCATAGTCCTCCAGGCGCAACTCTTCCAATTCTTGTAATTGGAGCTTTCTGTGTTCTCCTGCCAAGGTTAGATCCATGTTGCACTGCTTGATTGCCCAATAGGCTCTGTGTTCTAATTCTACTGGCAAGTGACATGCCTTCCCAAATACAAGTCTGAAAAGGCTCATGCCTATTGGGGTCTTGAAAGCTGTTCTGTATGCCCACAGTGCATCATCTAGCCTTAGACTCCAATCCTTCCTGTTGGGGTTTACTACCTTCTCCAAGACTCTTTTGATCTCACGATTGGAGACTTCCGCTTGCCCGTTAGTTTGAGGGTGATAGGCTGTAGAAATCCTATGAACAACCCCATACTTACGGAGTAGGGCATCCATGCTCCTATTGCAGAAATGAGTCCCCCTGTCACAAATGATGGCCCTTGGTGTTCCAAACCTGCAAAAAATATTGGACCTAACAAAAGCAACTACAACTGCGGAATCATTAGTTCTGGTGGCAATTGCTTCCACCCATTTTGAAACATAATCCACAGCGAGAAGGATGTAAACAAAACCACGGGAGCTAGGAAGTGGTCCCATGAAATCAATTCCCCATACATCAAAGATTTCGCAAAATAGTAAAGGTTGTTGGGGCATTTCATTTTTCCATGAGTTATTTCCAGCTCTTTGGCATTGCTCACACGATTTACAGAACTCATAAGAGTCTTTCTTAATGGAAGGCCAGTAAAATCCATAGTCAAGGATTTTCCTAGTAGTGCGGTGAGGTCCAAAGTGACCTCCACTAGGCCCAGAATGACAGAAGGTTAGGATTGATTGGAATTCCATGTTATCCACACAACGTCTTGATCAGCCCCGAGTCTCCACAAATATGGTGTATCCCAGAAGTAGTATTTGCAATCACTTTTGAATTTCTCTACTTGGGATTTTTGAAGTTTTGGTGGAATAACTCGGCCTGCCAAGTAATTGGCAATCGATGCATACCATGGAATGACATCAACCTTTAGCAAGTGCTCTTCAGGAAAAGAGTCATTAAGTGGAAGGGGATCCTTGGGAATGTGCTCAACTCTACTCAAATGGTCAGCAACCAAATTAAGAGCACCACTCTGATCCCGTATTTCTAAATCAAACTCTTGTAAGAGTAGCATCCACCTAATTAATCTTGGCTTGGCTTCAGGTTTCTTTAAAAGATATTTTAGAGCTACATGATCGGAGTATACCACTACCTTGGAGCCTAGCAAATATGATCGAAATTTATCCAATGCAAAAACAATGGCTAAAAGCTCTTTTTCAGTAGTGGTATAATTGGATTGTGCAGCATCCAAAGTACGAGAAGCATAATAGAGGACATGAGAAACCTTACCCACCGATTGGGCTAAGACAGCGCCCAATGCATAGTTTGAAGCGTCACACATGAGCTCAAACGACAACGTCCAGTCCGGTGGTTGAATCACACGTGCAGTGGTGAGGTGCTCCTTCAATTCGTCAAAGGCCTTTTTGCATGCATCATCGAACTGGAACTCCACTTCCTTCTGCAGAAGCTTGGTCATGGGTAGTGCAATTTTGCTAAAATCCTTGATGAATCTCCGATAAAACCCTGCATGACCCAAAAAAGAACGAACATCCCACACACTGGCGGGGTAAGGCAGAGAGGAAATAACATCTATTTTAGCTTTATCTACCGAAATTCCAGCCTTGGAGATGACATGCCCAAGTACTACACCTTGTTTGACCATAAAATGACATTTTTCGAAGTTTAAAACAAGGCGGGTAGAGATACATCGTTTCAAAACCTTTTCTAGACTATGCAGGCAGTCATCGAAAGAAGATCCAAAGACAGTAAAATCATCCATAAATACTTCCATGCAATTTTCTAGAAAATCGGAGAAGATGCTTACCATACATCTTTGGAAAGTACCTGGTGCGTTGAACAACCCAAACGGCATGCGGCGGTAGGCATATGTACCAAAGGGGCATGTGAAGGTGGTTTTCTCTTGATCTTCAAGAGCGATGTGGATCTGGAAGTACCCGGAGAACCCGTCCAGGAAACAGTAGTGTGACTGGCCTGCTAGTCTCTCCAGCATTTGATCAATGAAGGGTAAAGGAAAATGATCTTTCCGAGTGGCTTGATTAAGTCTCCGGTAGTCAATGCATACCCTCCAACTATTCTGAATTCTTTTAGGAATGAGTTCATTGTTCTCATTGCGCACCACAGTTATTCCCGACTTTTTGGGTACTACTTGCACCGGGCTGACCCATTGACTGTCGGAAATGGGGTAGATGATCCCCGCGGCCAGCAACTTTGTGACCTCTTTCTTTACCATGTCAAGGATCAAAGGGTTTAGTCTTCTTTGGGGTTGCCTTACTGGTTTGGCATCATCTTCCAAAAAGATGCGATGAGTGCATGTAAAGGACTAATACCCTTAATATCTGCCAATGTCCAACCAATTGCTTCCTTGTGACCTTTCAATACATTGACGAGTCTCTCTTCTTGCTCAGATGAGAGGTCATTGGCAATAATTACTGGCTGGTTCTGTCCCTCTCCCAAAAAGGCATATTTGAAGTGTGGGGGAAGTGGTTTTAGCTCCTCCTTGGGCGCGTTCTGTTCCCCTTCTTTTGAGTCACCTGAAATTGAAAATACTTTGGCAGAAGAACAAGCATTATATCTTGAATTTGAGTCAGGAATAGAAAGGGTCCGGTCAGAATCGCAGGTGACAGCAGAAATTGAATTTTCTGCGCCCAAGGGGCGCTCGGGCGCGAGACCCTGCTGCAAAAAGTCAGCAGTGGTGTCGTCGTTCACAGTGCAAGAAGGATATGTCCCATACTCGAATTCATCAGTCAAAATTGAGTATTCTTGGGGTATCCCCAGGGACAAATCCATTGCTAAACAATTTTCACAAAGATCCTCACACTTTTCACAGTCTGGATAGTTGAATTCAAAGTCAAAGTCTAGCCATGAGTCGAAGCCATTCGAGATACCATCAATATTGTTTTCAAGTAGAGTTTCCATGATATCTAATGCAAAAACATAATGGTTCTCGGATGGAAACTTCATAGCATCTTTCAAATTAAATTGAACTTTGAATTCCCCACATTCCATAGAGAGGCTACCAGCATGGACGTCAATCTTGGCTTTAGCAGTTTTTAGAAAAGGTCTACCAAGGGTTAATGCTTGCTAGTTACACTCTCCATCTTGTGCCATTTCCAAGACATAAAAATCAGCTGGAAAAATTAAATCATTTACCTTAACCAATACATCTTCCAGAAGCCCATCCGGTTGTTGTATGGTGCGGTTGGCCAATTGAATAATCACGCCTGTGGTTTTGAGTGCTCCAACATTCAGAGCTTGATATACCGATCTTGGCATGACATTTATGGCTGCACCCAAATCAACCATGGGGTCTTTTAGTGCTCTCCCCGACCTCAATTGAACGGCAAGTACACTCCCCTGGCTATCAGAAATACTCCTGCCCCCTCTCATTTGGTTGACCTCGTTCTGCAGATTCAACATCATATTTTGCTGCTCCATGAGTAGTTTCATCACATCACTAAGAGATGGTTCAACAGATATGGGAGGCACAGGTAAGGTCAGTAGTTGGGTCGGTGGGGATACAGGAATTGGGGCTTGAAATTGCCTTTGGTGGGGAGGCTGATAACAGACTTGCTGCTGTTGAAATTGGGGCTTTCCCGGAATTGTGTTTGTGGTTGCCACCATTGTTGCTTCTGCTTGAGGGTGTAGGCACTGGTCAGTTACATGGGAGTCCATAGAACATACCCCACACACCATAGGTTGGCTTGGGGTTCCCGCTTTGGCTTGGTTAATGGCCAACTGCTTCATGAAGATGGCAATCTCATCCAGCTTCTGGTGTAGGCCACCACTTTCCTGTTAAGCTACCTCATTCACCTCTTTGCTTACGGCAGTTGCCCATGTGCCAAACTGCTGTGAGTTCACAGCCATGTTCTCGAACAGGATTCTCGCGTCTGTCGGAGTCTTGTCCATCAGGGCACCACCACTAGCAGCATCGATCATGCACCGATCCATACCCGTCAGACCCTCATAATAATATTGGATCAGGAGTTGTTCGGGAATTTGATGGGTTGGACAACTCGCCACTAGTTTATTGAATCTCTCCCAATACTCATAGAGAGACTCACCCTGGAGTTGTCTGATGCCACTGATGTCTTTCCTTATGGCAGCTGCCCTCGAGGCCGGGAAGAATTTCTCCAAGAAGCTGATCTTCTTCATTCCAATCCATGTTGTGACAGCTCCGTTTGGCAGATTTAAGAACCATTGTTTTGCTTGTCCATCTAGAGCAAATGGAAAAGCTCGAAGCTTTACGTGTTCCTCGTTGACTCCTCTTGGCTTGAGAGTCTCACACACCACATGGAATTCTTTTAGGTGCTGGTGTGGATCCTCTCCGGCCAGTCCGTGGAACTTAGGAAGCAAATGGAGAATTGCTCCCGTGAGTTCGAACTCGGTATCCAACCTTGGGTAGGTAATCCCCAAAGGTTGTTGACTAAGGTCAGGGGCTGCAAGTTCCTTCAGGGTGGGCTGATAGTCTGCCATAATCGAACTCAGACCTAAAACACTAACAGACAAATCTGAAAGTTCAGGACCAGTGAAAAGTAGCGTTTCAAACGGTTGCCCTTGAGACTCAGTAAACCCTCTCCTAACTTGCCTTATTTTTCTCAAAGTGTTTTCAATTTCAGGATAAAAAACAGCAAACTGGGGATCCGGTTGAGATCGAGTCATGCGCAACTGCAACTTTGCAGTCGCAGTCGCGCGCTGGGGCGTTGTACAGGCGCTGGAGCGCGTATGACAGCAGCAAACTCAGCTGTTCTTGGAACAGCGAGTCTGGGAAGAGCAAATAAAAATATAAAAACGAAAATAAAATGCAAAATAAAAGGAAAATCTTTTTGTTGTTTTTATTTTGGAAAGAAACAAAGAAAAACAAAAGAAAAACGGTTATGTACACTATGCACAAATCAAACAACTAGTGATTACTTTCATTGCCATTCCCCGACAACGGCGCCAAAAATTTGATGGTTGTTGTCGCAACACCCATAAATTTAATTATTTATAAAACTAAGTTCCCCTAATATAGTTTAGTGGAAACTAGGGTCGTCTCTCACAAGGAATGACTAAGAACGCAATACACAGAACTAGTTGTATGACGGTTGTCACAATTGGGGGGTTTTGTATGCAAGAAAATATAATTTGGAATAAAATTGGAATAATAAAAATAGTGATTTATGGGGTGGAACATTCATTAGGGTGTTTATCATTGGCTACAAAAGAATGCATGAGTTGATTAATTACGCCGGAGTTAGATCTAACCCCTTTGTTGTGATTCTAATGATTAATTGCATAGAATGAGATTAATTAGTAAGATCTCACCTTTGGTTTCACTCTTAACAATTGTTAAAGCCAATCACATTAACCTAATTAAAGAGACTAATCAGCCAATTAATTAATCATTACCAAATCCTGATATGCCATGCATCAATTAATCAATTAACACATAGACATATGCCAATGAATTAGCCTAACTCAATCGAGTAAGCCAAGACAAAGGGTTAAACACACAATTTAAGATCTCAAATCATATGCCGAGGTTTGATAATGAAAACATATGCAAGATTAAGAGCGAAGCCTCAATTTACCCCAATGATGTTCACACCCTCATAATTCACCAAAAGACTTAGTTACTCATGGAGGAAGTTGTGATACCCCGTATCATAGTATCCCTTAGGAAGGACTCTCTTTAGGACACGTCAGTACACGTCAGCAAGTTTCTGCCAGAGGGGACTCGCTAGCGAGCAGACAGCTTCCGCTAGCGAGTAGTTGGTCGCCAGCAACCACCTGTGGGTCGCTAGCGATGGGACCTAGTCCCACATCGTACAGAACGTACGTAAGGGCGTTGCTGTCAGAAGGCGCTCGCCAGCGAGCAACCAGTGCTCGCCGGCGAAGAGCTTGTCGCTAGCGACTAGAACGAAGTCCCACATTGTTTAAGTTTGGCTCAGCCTTCTCCCCCTCACCCTATATATATGAGAGGTTATGTCACCTCACAACTCACATCTCACACTCAGCCTTTTCAAAGCAGTGCTTTGGGCTTTCTTCGTATTGAGGATAGTGTGAGCTCGACGTCTTGGGGATACTCTGCTCGAGTAATATCCCGACGGTGAGTATAAAGTCGTTTTTACCCTTTTTCTGCGTGATGGTCGCCAGCGAGCAGGAGGAGCTCGCCAGCGACCTGGCCTTCGCTAGCGAGAGGCAGTAGCTCCCCAGCAAAGGTGTGGTCCGCAGCAATCGTTCAAAGTTTCGTTCTTTTCTTCTTTAAGCGGTTCTGATATGTCTTTTGCACGACAGGTGCAAATACGGTTCCAGTAGCTGGGGACGGAGCGATCGGTCCTCTTCAGCCTCAGGATTATCCAGGTGAGTGGAGATCTTGTATGTAGTTCAGCATTTTCAGCATATATATTTGTGTGATCACTAGATAATTAGGCAAGATAATAATAAGTTATATATGTTGCATGTGTTTGTAGTAGTAGAAGTAGTAGTAGTTAGTAACATGTTAGGTGGTTAAGTGTAGTGATATGTTAGGTAGTAGTGACTAGTAGGTGATTATAGGAATTTAGTTTTCTAAGTTATGTTATATTATACATGTGTGACTGGATGCTGGATGTTATATATTCTGTATATGTTATGATAACATGTGATTAATTAAAGATAAGAAATATAGCTATAGCCTATGATATGATGTGTGTTGATTGTATTAATTACTGACTGTCTTGAGTAATCGCACCACCCTGATTAGTATACGTCAGACGCTATGGCCGGAGGTCAGATCCCGGTATCTTAGTATGGTGTGCTAGTTAAGAGTGAGCCGCCCAAGCCCGCCAAGCATGTTCCGATCCCAGTTACCGGACGGCTTGGTGCCAGATATACCTCTCACGGGATAGATAGGACTATACTCTAGTCGCGTACTGAGAGTTAGTTCATAGATTCAGATACAGATACAGATATACAGATGTAGGCTTGGGTTGCTTTAGTGTGATAACTCGACGGGATTGTTTGATTGGATGATAACATGTTTATATGTGATATATATGTTGCGAGTGTTGCATTGCATGCATTATCCCATCGCTGAGTCGACGACTCATCCCTCGTCAACCATGTTTTTCAGAGTACGATCCTACCGCAGACGAGGAGCCCCTGATCCAGTAGAGGTCACAGCTATCATCCTTGGTGAGCTCTGCTTCTGACGTGGAGCCTTTTCAGCTTTTCCCTTGTTTAGATTTCTATTTCAAGTTTAAGTTGTAACATTCGAATAGTTTTATTATGTATTAGCTGCTCCAGACACTAGAGGCAGGTCTCCTTTAAGTTTATGTTTCAGTTACCTTACAGTACAGTTAAGACTTATTTATGATGAACAATATTTTTTTTTTACAGTTAATTCAGTTAACAATTATTCAGTTATTAAGATGATATTAATTCCAGTTTAAGGTCCTAGTAGCGTGTTCGTTGGGTTAGTGCCCTTCGCACGGACACCCCTAAGTAGCGGGGTGTTACAGAAATAAAAGGGCAGAAAATAAATTGGAATTAAAAACAAAGATGGAATGTAGAAAGTAAATAACTTGAACAATAAAGAGGAAAGTAAAGAAAATAAATGCAAATTGGAAAGATGGAAAAACGAATAACTGAATTAATTAGAAAGAGTAACTTACAAAACCCAAAGGGCTAGACGAATGACGTTGGGAATACAAATGAGGGAGCTAGAGCTAAACTAGGGAAAAGATGGAATCCTAATGGAGAAAATAACTCTAACTAAAGCCTAGGGTTGAAAGTAAGTAAAGAAAATATATGAAAGTAATAGTAGGAATGTAGAGGTGTGAAAGGTGGTGTGTTTCCTGATGCATTAGCCTTCTTTAAATAGAGTGAGCAGCCTCCAAAGCCTAGCTAATTGGGCTCCCAGCTTGGCCTAGAAGATAGGGTTCTGCTGTAACAGAATTGCGGCGCGGCACTGGGGCGCGTATAGCTCGCTAGGGCGCCAGTGCTGTGCACGTGATGGATTCAAGTGGGTCTCGCGCGCTAAGGGCGCTGGGGCGCTCGATGCTGATTTTGAATTCCACTGCTCCGCTCTTTGCTCAGTTCCTGATGTCTACAACTCAAATAATACCCATGACCTGCACCAAAAATATAAAATATCCAAGATCAAGTGCAAAGGTCATCCTTGAATTGCAAAAACATCATAAAACTTGTTATTTTAGCCTTTATTTCTATTAAGCCCAAATTAATTCCAAATTGTATAATACATAATAAAAGGCTAAAATAGAGCAAAGAAATGCATACAATCATCCAAATTAAGGGCATAAAATATTGGCAAAAACCACGTTATCAATTGTCATGCAAAATCTGTTATCTTTCCTTCTATTCCTTCTGCATCTGTCACACCTGTAGAGCTGTACATTAGTGCCATTAGGCTTAACTGTTGTGGGGTTAGGAGTGATGCCTACTTGTTTCTCGCCGCTAGTGAGGTTGTAAAGGGTCAGGTGTTGAGTGAGCTTCCCGTAGTGAGAGATTACCCGGAGGTTTTTCCTGCGGACATACCCGAGTTTCCCCCATCTAGAGAGGTTGAGTTTGCCATAGATCTAGTACCCGGGACAGGACCCATATCCATAGCACCCTATAGGATGGCACCCGCAGAGTTGGCGGAGCTTAAGACTCAGTTGGAGGAGCTTTTGGAGAAGAGGTTTGTTAGACCTAGCGTATCACCTTGGGGAGCGCCGATGTTGTTCGTGAAAAATAAGGACGGGAGCATGAGGTTGTGCATAGACTACAGGCAGCTGAACAATGTGACCATCAAGAACAAGTACCCGCTGCCTAGGATAGACGATTTGTTGGACCAGCTGAGAGGTGCCTAGGTGTTTTCGAAGATAGACTTGAGGTTAGGGTACCATCAGATTCGGGTGAGGGATGAGGATATCCCGAAGACGGCTTTTAGGGCTCGTTATGGTCACTACGAGTTCATGGTCATGTCCTTTGGGCTGACCAATGCTCCTGCGGTGTTCATGGACTACATGAACAAGATCTTTAGACCCTATTTGGATAGATTTGTGGTTGTCTTCATTGATGACATTCTGATCTATTCGAAGACGCGTGAGGAGCATGAGAGCCACTTGAAGGTGGTGTTGGAGGTGCTGAAGGAGAAGAAGCTGTTTGCGAAGCTGTCGAAGTGTGAATTTTGGATGGAGGAGGTAAAGTTCTTGGGGCATGTTGTGTCGAAGGGAGGCATCTCCGTGGACCCTAGTAAGATAGAGGTTGTGATGAGCTAGGAGCGACCTACTACGGTGCGGAGATTCGAAGCTTTCTTGGGCCAGTCGGATATTACCCATATCCATAGCATTACCCTTGACGAAGCTTACTAGGAAGAATGCTGCTTTCGTTTGGTCGGAGAAGTGCGAGAGTAGTTTCACGGAGTTGAAGAGTAGGTTGACCTCGACTCCAGTGCTTACACTACCGGACCCTAGTGAGCCCTTTGAGGTTTACTATGACGCTTTAGGAAAGGGGTTGGGTTGCGTGCTAATGCAGCATCGCAACGTTTGGCATATGCTTCACGATAGTTGAAGCCACACGAGCTTAATTACCCGACTCACGACTTGGAGCTTGCGCGGTGGTGTTTGCTTTGAAGACATGGAGACATTACCTGTATGGAGTCAGGTTAGAGGTGTTCTCTGATCACAAGAGTCTCAGGTATCTGTTTGATCAGAAGGAGCTGAAGATGAGGCAGAGGCGCTGGATGGTGTTCCTGAAGGATTATGATTTTGAGCTAAACTACCATCCAGGGAAGGCGAATGTGGTTGCGGACGCGTTGAGTCATAGGACTGTGAGCGTAGCCCACATGGTGGTTAGAGAGGCCCAGCTGATAGAGCAGTTTAGGAACCTTGAACTAGGAGTTACCCTTACCCCCACCAGTGTGAGATTGAGTCCTCTCCAGGTGTCAAGAGTTTTTTTGAGAGAGATCGCGAGAGCCCAGAAGGAGGACGAGGAGTTCGGGAAGGTGTTGAAGGCTGTCTGCGAGGGGAGATTGCAAGGTTTTGCGGTGGACGGGGATGGCTTATGGAGGTTTGAGGGGCGAGTGTGCGTTCCTGCGAGTGGTGACCTTGGGAGAGCAATTCTGGAGGAGGCTCATAAGAGCTATTTCAGCATTCATCCTGGCATAGATAAGATGTACCAAGATTTGAGGAACATGTTTTGGTGGCAGGGACTGAAGAGAGATGTAGCTGATTAGGTTAGTAAGTGTTTGGTATGTCAGAAGGTGAAGGCGGAGCATAGGAGGATGCCAGGACTGCTACAGCTGCTGAGTGTGCCTGAGTGGAAGTGGGAGTGCATATCCATGGACTTTGTGTCTGGGTTGCCGAGGACTCAGACGTGACACGACGCTGTATGGGTTATCGTTGATCGGCTGAACAAGTCGGTTCACTTTCAGGCGATCAGGATGACCTATCCTCTGGAGATTTTAGCTGAGATTTACATCCGGGAGATGGTGAAGTTGCATGGTGTGCCGAAGACGATAGTCTCGGATCGTGATCGGAGGTTCGCGTCTCGTTTCTAGAGAGCTTTCTAGAAAGCGCTCGGTTCGGAGTTGAGCATGAGCACGGCATATCATCCACAGACGGATGGCCAGTCGGAGAGGACTATTTAGACTCTGGAGGACATGTTGAGGGCATGTGTGCTAGATGGTCTTGGGAGTTAGGACAAGTTGTTGCCCTTGATAGAGTTTTCCTACAACAACAGCTACCAGGCGAGCATAGGGATGGCGCCTTTCGAGGCTTTGTATGGAAGGAAGTGCAGATCACCCTTATGTTGGCATGACCCAGGTGAGGCGAGTGCCTTAGGACCCAACCTTGTGAGGGAGACCGCGGAGCAGGTGAGGCAGATTAGGGAGAGGATGCTCGCGGCCCAGAGCTATCAGAAGAGCTATGCGGATCAGAGGAGACGACCCTTAGAGTTCTCAGTAGGCGAGCATGTCTTTCTTCAAGTTACCCCTACGACAGGTATAGGACGAGCCATGAAAGTTAGGAAGCTTAGCCCTAGGTACCTTGGTCCCTTCGAGGTCTTGAGTCGCGTCGGGCCAATCGCTTACTGAGTGGCCTTACCTCCCAGTCTTTCAAACTTGCATGATGTCTTCCATGTTTCTCAGTTGAGGAAGTACATCTCTGATCCTAGTCATGTCTTAGAGCCGGAAAGTGTACAACTAAGGGATGATTTTTGTTTTGAGTTGCCCCCTATGAGTATCGTTGACCGCAACGTAAAGAGGTTAAGACGGAAGGATGTGCCTTTGGTCAAGGTGGCTTGGGGCGGAGGTCGGCTAGGAGACTTCACATGGGAATTGGAAGACGAGATGCGTCGCCAGTTTCCATCTATGTTTAGAGGTACGAATTTCGAGGACGAAATTCTTTTAAGGGGGGAGAAATGTAACACCTCGATCTTTATTAAATCCTAATTAAAGGAAGTTAAGGGTAATGGACTTTGATTAGAATTTAATGGGATTTGAGTGTATATGTTTCTCCTAGTTTAAAGTATCTATGTTATGTGCTTTTATGAGTATTTATGTGTGTTTTAATGTTATATTAAGTTATTATGGATGTAGGAATGTTATTGTATGAGTTGAGACACTTTGGAAGTGTTTTGGGGCATTTTCAGGCCCAGTAATCGATTACAGTCCAGTCGAGTGTTATCTTTGGGCATTTCAGCGGGTTGTAATCGATTACAGAACCATGTAATGGATTACGGTAATCGATTACCACGTGCGCAGAGCACGTTTTTATACGTTTTAAGTGACGGGTGGGCCCCACGATAACTCCTAAACACTATTAGCTCAGCCTATATGAAAGTAAACCCTATTTTCCATCTCATTTAATCAGAAACACTCTCTCTCATCATTATTGAGCCTCCAAAGCTTTCTCTCTCAAGAGCTCTCATAGCCATAACCATTCCATGCCAAGAAACACTCACAAATACTCACCCAATCACAAAAATACTCATATATTCTTAATCCTCTCATCGAGCCGGACGTTTCTACCGATTGCGTTTCTCCAAAAAGGGTCATCGTTGGTGTCGGGTCGTTCGTGAAGCTGGGGTTTCGTCTAGAACAAGTGTTGTCTTCAAGAGGTAGGGGTTAGGCATTCTAAATGTCATGTATATTGATGAATTAATGAAGTTTTAAATGTTGTTCGTTGTATTTCCCATTAGGGTTCATGAAAGGGTTGAATTATGAAAGTGATTTTGAAAGAGAAAGGGGTTTTATGATTTGAAAAAGTGTTTTGAACATGTTTTTATGATTGATTTTCATGTGGCTTTGTTTTCCATCAACTGGGACGATTCTAGATCATTATTTTGGCCAATGGCTATTGAAAATCGTGTTTTGGGAACTCTAGAATCGTATTTTAATTACGACTTCGTAATCGATTACACGACTTCGTAATCGATTACGATGTCTGAATTTCCAATCGCGAAAAGACACTACTCTTTGGTAATCGATTACAGAGCTGCGTAATCGATTACAGTAATCGATTACCAGTCTGTGTAATCAATTACAGAAATCTATTACCAGTCTGTGTAATCGATTACGACAGTGCTGTTAGTGCAAAAATGAACTGTTTCGACCCTTTATGCACCCTAATGCGTTCCACAACCAGTACAGATGATATGTATGAGTTAACTATGGTTTGTATGCAAGTTTAAATGTTGTTTGGTTGATGATATGTTGATATGTGATGATTACATAAGATATATGATGTTAGTAAATGTTTATATGAATTATGTGTGGTATGTGTATGTTATATGTCGTGAACTGAGACGTCACTGGGTGGCGCATGTATAATATTAAGACGTCATCGGGTGGCGCATAGATAATAAAGATGTCACTGGGTGGCGCAAGAACACATAGTAGCCTTCGGCTTGTGATTGAGAGGCTGTAGGAGGGGGGTTGGTGTAACACCTTAACACGCTAATTATACTTAAGTCATAATTAACATGCTAATTGTTACTTGGGAAAAACCACACCTTTTTTTTTTTTGAAACCATACAAAGGAGGAAAGAAAGAATGAAGCAATAAAATAATGAAACATAACCAAAAGAGCCATAATGATAAACTGAAGTGAATTGAAACAACAACATCAACAGTATCTGAAGCTTGCACACTAGACGCTGCAGCATATGTCTGAAGTGAATAGGTAGTACAGTCATCCATAATGAAAAGGTACAAATGTCTCAACTGAAATACATGAAATCGAATGCAAGAGGAATCAATAGCAAAAGACTGATAGTAACTAAAATGGAGAAGTAGTAGGTGCACGCGCAGTTCCACAAGCCGGGTGTTCGTCAAGTCCCATCTCTAGATACTGGTACCCCTTCAAGAAACTTGATAACATGGTTTTTGCCAATATTTTATGCCCTTAATTTGGATGATTGTATACATTTCTTTGCTCTATTTTAGCCTTTTATTGTATTTAATACAATTTGGAATTAATTTGGACTTAATAGAAATAAAGGCTAAAGTAACAAGTTTTATGATGTTTTTGCAATTCAAGGATGACCTTTACACTTGATCTTGGATATTTTGTATTTTTGGTACAGGTCATAGGTATTATTGGAACAGTAGACATCAGGAACTGAGCAAGAAGCGGAGCAGTGAAATTCAGAACCAGCATCGAGCGCCCCAGTGCCCTCAGCACGCTCCAGCGCGCGAAGTCCACTTAAATCCATCACGTGCACAGCACTGACGCCTTAGCGAGCTATACGCGCCCCAGCGCCGCGCCGTAATTCTGTTACAGCAGAAACCTATCTGCAAGGCGGAGCTGGGTGCCCAATTAGCTAGGGTTTGGAGGCTGCTCACTCTATTTAAAGAAGGCTAATGCATCAGAAACAGAACACCTCTCTCAACACCACCACTTTTACATCTTTTCTTTTACTAGTTAGAGTTATTTTTCTCTCCATTAGGATTTCCGTTTTTCCTAGTTTAGCTCTAGCTCCTTCATTTATATTTCCAATGTTATTCGTCCAGCCCTTTTGGGTTTTGTAAGTTACTCTTTTATCATTAATTTAGTTATTCGTTTTTCCATATTTCCAATTTGCATTTAATTTCTTACTTTGCTCTTTATTGTTAATTGCTTTCTTTATTCCAATTTATTTCTTGCCTTTTTAATTCCTGCCATGAGTAACTAAGTTTCTTGGTGGTTTATGAGGTGTGAACATCATTGGGGTAAATTGAGGCTTTGTTCTTAATCTTGCATAAGTTTTCATTATCAACCCTTGGCATATAATTTGAGATCTTAAATTGTGTGTTTAATCCTTTGTCTTGGCTTACTCGATTGAGTTAGGCTAATTCATTGGCATATGTTCATGTGTTAGTTGATTAATTGATGCATGGCATATTAGGATTTGGTAATGAGTAATTAATTGGCTGATTAGTCTCTTTAATTAGGTTAATGTGATTGGCTTTAATAATTGTTGAAAGTGGAACTAAAGGTGAGATCTCACTAATTAATCCCATTCTAGGCAATTAATCATTAGAATCACAACAAAGGAGTTAGATCTAACTCCGGCGTAATTAATCAACTCATGCATTATTTTGTAGCCAATGATAACACCCTAATGAATGTTTCACCCCCATAAACCGCTATTTTTATTATTCTTATTTTATCCCAATTTAATTCTCTTGCATACAAAAACCCCCCAATTGTGACAAACTGTCATACAACTAGTCTTGTGCATTACTCTCTTAGCCATTGCTTGTGTTTGTGTTAAGCTTTTCTTCCTTCAACTGTTACTTTGTAAGAAAACTTATAAACACGTTTTTAACTTAACCATAACGGTGAAAATCTATTAAGTTAAAATCAGAAAGAGTTTGAGAGAAATCAATCTTAAAACACTTTCAGAAAAATCTCAGAAAGGAACTTTCTCAGAAAGGTAAAAGCTCTCAGAAGCTTAACTTTCTCAGAAAGGCTATTTCGCTGCAAACTCTTAATTCATCCTTCTGAGTAAACATCTTTCTAAGAAAACTTTTTAGAAGAAATTTTTAAACCTGCACGATTCAACCCCCCCTTCTCGTGCACAAATACACCTTCAATTGGCATGAGAGCTCGGTCCTTAAGGGGTTGAGCACCTAACAGTGTCAAGGAAAAAGATCCAAGAAGGGACTATGGATTCACCAGCTGCGTTCATATCTGATGGGGCTTCAATCAACAGACCTCCAATGTTTCTTGGAGATAGCTTCGACTATTGGCGTGATAGGATGACATTGTTCATCAAGCACACCAGTCTTGATCTATGGGACAGGATTGAAAACAGCGACTATCAACCTCTGCAAACAATAACAGAGCAAGCTGTTGTTGCAGCAGATGTTGAACCTGGAGCAGCACCTCCAGCGCCCAGAACTTACACCAGACGAGTTCCCAAGGATGAATGGACTCAAGAAATGAAAGAGAAGATTCAGCTGAACTTCAAGGCCAAGTACATTCTCCTCTGTGCACTACCTAAGGTAGAATACGACAAGATAGTGTCGTGTGATACAGCACAAGAGATATGGGAAAGGCTTCACATGTTGCATGAAGGAAATGACGAAGTCAAGGAGACAAAGATATCCATGCTCGTACAGAAGTACGAATCCTTCTGCATGCAGCAAGATGAAACCATTGACAACATGTCAATACGGTTTCTTCATATCATCAACCAGCTCAAAGTCTTGGGAAAGACTTACTCAAACGCTGAGATGGTCAGAAAGATTCTCAGAAGTCTATCCTCAAAATGGCGTCCAAAGGTTACAGCAATCCAAGAAGCCAAGGATCTAAATCAGCTTGGTTTGGATGTGCTATTTGGCTCTCTCAGAACACATGAGATTGAGCTAGAAGGATTGCTTGGAGGACCATCCTCTTCATCTAAGCCTCAGAAGAGTTTGGCTCTCAAAAGCCAAATAAAAAGATCATCCAAAGCTCTCAAGGCAGAAGAAGTCTCTGAGTCAGAAGATGAATCAGACTTAGAAACAGAAGAAGATGACATCTCTCTTCTGGTCAGAAAGATGAAGAAAGCTTGGAAGAGAAGACCAAGCAAAGGCAAGGAGATTACTCCTAAGAAAGGAAAGCTAAAGCCTTCTGAAGCCACATGCTATGGCTGTGGAGAAAAGGGTCACTTCAGAACGGAGTGCCCTCAGAACAAAGGGAAGAAGAAGTTCATCCCCATAAAGAAAAAGAAGGCAATGGCTGCTACATGGAGTGACTCGGAAGAAGAAGGTTCTGAGCCAGCAAACGATGAAGAAGCAAACGTCTGCTTCATGGCTGGTACTGATTACATTCTGGCAACAGAATCTGAGTCAGAAGAGGTACCTAACTCCCCTCCTCTCTCATATTCACATAATAAGGTCTCAGAACTCTATGAAGAGCTTCTGAGAGACTCAAATGAATTAGCTAACAGTTTCAGCAGCTTAAAGAAAAATTACAAACATCTAGAAGCTGAAAATGCTAGACTAATTCAAGAAGTTGAGAACCTAAAACTTGAAAGAGATGATTTTAAAAACAGATATCTTGAAAGTCATAATCTCTATCAAGCTTTAGAAACAATGTCTTCTGTAACTGTTGAAAAGGCTGAATTAGCCTTAATAGAGTTACAAAAGACAAATGAGCTTCTCACTTCTGATCTAGTTAAGATGGTCGATGGTGGGAAAATGATGACTCTTTTACTTGGAGGTCAAAGACCTTACAAAGATAAAAGAGGACTCGGATATGAAGAAGTTTTCGAACCCAACGACCTTGATCCATCCTTAACTAAATCACATCGCATGTGCATCTCATGTTTCAAAGATGGATATGGATCTGAGACTTGCCCTATGCTCAATAAAGGAAACACTTCTCTGCCTAAAAGGGTTAAGAAGGTTAAGAACTCTCAGAAGGCTAAGTCTTCTCAGAAGACAAGTCCTTCTCAGAAGACAAGTCCTTCTCAGAAGGATAAGGCTTCTCAGAAAGCAAAGGCCTCTGAAAAGGGAAAAGAAAAGATTTCTGAGTCTCAGAACCACAATCCCTCTAAGAAAAGAAGACAAAAGGCAAAGAAAGCTAACAAGCAAGGACCTAACAAAGCATGGGTACCTAAACCATTGAAATTTGTGTCTGCAGGTGCATCAACAAGCACTGCTCCACCACCAAGATGAGCAGTGGTACTTAGACAGTGGCTGCTTGAGGCACATGACTAGAAGCAAGCATTGGTTCAGAAACCTACAACCCAAGAAAGGAGGAACGGTGCGATTCGGTGATGGTGCCAAAGGGAAAGTCACTGCCATAGGAGATGTTGGTAAGGACTCTTCTCACCAAATCTCAGATGTACTTTTAGTTGATGACTTGACACACAATCTATTAAGCATTAGTCAATTCTGTGACAAAGGTTTAAAGGTTGAGTTTCATGCCAAATATTGCCATGTGATTAATCTCACTAACGGCAAGGTCGTTCTACAAGGAAAACGAGTTGGTAACATCTATGTTATCCATCTAGATGATCTAAAAGATCAAAATGTGAAGTGTCTGTCCAAGAAGACAAGTGGCTTTGGCATAAGAAACTTGGTCACGCCCATATGAAGCTTCTTTCTGAGCTCTCTCAGAAATGACTCGTAAAGGGTCTTCCCAACATCAAGTATCAGAAGGATGCAACTTGCGACTTTTGTGAAAAGGGAAAACAAACCAAAGCCTCATTTCCAAGCAAAAGTGGAATTTCTACTCAGAAACCACTTGAGCTTCTTCACATAGATCTCTTTGGACCAACTAGAACGGCTTCCCTTTCTGGAAAACGCTCTGGTCTTGTCATAGTGGATGATTTTTCTAGATTCACTTGGGTATTCTTTCTAGCTTCTAAGGAAAAAACATTTGAATAATTCAAAGCTTTTGCGAAAAGAGTTTCAAATGAAAAAGACTCTCACATTCACACCATACGATCTGATCATGGAGGTGAATTTGAGAATCACACTTTTGAAACGTTTTGTGAAAATCTGGGCATTGGTCACGAATTCTCTTCTCCCATAACTCCTCAACAAAATGGAGTGGCTGAGAGAAAGAATCGAAGCCTTCAAGAGATGGCAAGAACAATGCTCTTAGAAAGTGAGCTTTCAAAAGGCTTTTGGGCTGAGGCTATAAACACCTCATGCTATATTCAGAATCGAGTCTTTCTGAGACCAATTATGAAGAAAACACCTTACGAGCTTTGGAAGAACAAAATACCCAACATATCATATTTTCATGTTTTTGGTTCTTCTTGCTTTATACTCAACACAAAGGACAAACTAGCTAAGTTTGATCCTAAATCCGATGATGGAGTATTCCTAGGATATTCCTCTGTCTCTAAAGCCTATAGAGTCTATAACAAGAGGAGCAAATGTGTTGAAGAGACAGTCCATATTAAGTTCAAAGAACTTAGTAAGGATTTGCCTCAGAAGGTTGCTGACTTAGAAGATGAGTTTGACAAACTCAACATCTCTTCTGAGAAAACCAAAAAGAAAATTCTTATAGATGATGAGAGTGATTTCCAACCTATGGAAAAATCTTCTCCATCTAAAGAAAAATCTAAAACCATCATTGAAGCTCCAGAACCTGATGAATCTATTCCTCAAACATCAATGGAATTTAGATTCCTAGAAAAATCAGGCTTCTGATGACTCAGAACGAGAACCTTCTGAGCCACCTTCTCAGGACCCTATTCCTAAAGGATATAAAGGTTCAAGAAACTTGAAAAACGTCTCTCAGAATGAAGTCTTGGGTGATCCCAAGCGTGGTGTGAGAACCAGAAGGAACTACACGAATCTAGCTATAGTTTCTAAAATTGAACCAGAATTCATAAAAGAAGCGTTGGATCGTGTTAAAAGTTCTGAAGGGATCTCTGTCGTTAAGACGTTTCTAAGTGTCTAAAATTCTGAAATTTTTTTTTCAGAAACTCCCCTTAGTCCTGAGCTTAGAATCTTAGACAGATGAGTTAGAACTAAGCTTCTGTATAAAATAACAGAAAATGATTTCTGAGGAAATCATCTCTCAGAAGGACCACCCCTCTCAGAAGGGTGTCTTCGAAAATTATTAGTTACCAACGGTAACTTTTCAAATAAGTTTTGACAACGGCTAGTCTCGAGATAGTCTATAAATACGCAATGACCTATTCCATTCGAGCACTTTGCGTTCAAAACTCTCCTAAAGCATCTGCCTTTTAGTGATCAAAATTCTCTCTTCTATCCTAACCCTTCTTATTTCCAATCTAAAACCCTTCCCCTCTCAATTGGAAATCATCACTGAAATTAAGGGTGTTATGAGAAACAAGCTGGATGATGTTGTCGAAAACATTCTCTACGAGGATGAGAAGATGCAAGAGCTCTTCAAAAGCACCTATCTTCCTCGAACCATAGAATTGGGACGCGTTCTTCCTCTGAGCGTCTTCAACAACGTGGACGAACTCGGATTCGCATTCCAGTGCCAGCCTGGCTGGGCTACACTCATGCTCTCGGAAGAAGTTTGCTACTCGAACCTAGTACGAGCCTTCTACTCCCAGATCGAAAGATCTACAAACAAAGGCGTGAAGAGCTTCGTAACAAATCACAACATCAGATTCTCCTCTGCAGAAATCAACCAAGTCTTCAATACCCTAAATGGCGGAGCCATCATTTCAGATGACCCAGATTGGTTCAAGGAAGTGAAGGACTCTGAGGAAGAAATTGTGAGAATCCTCACAGGCAGTGGCGACCTGCCACTCAAAGCTGTGAAGGTGCCCAATCTCACACAAGAGGCATGAATCGTTTTCTCAATCGTTCAACACACTCTTCTTCCCCGACTTGGTGACATGGGCAACGTCACCATCATGGATGCATGCCTCCTCTACCATCTGCTAAAGAAGGAGAAGATAGATTTTGGCAGAATGATGATTAACTATATGATGCGTCAAGCTCATCCCAAACGGGCTCTCACAAGTCTTCCCTACGGAAGCCTCCTCACCAAAATCTTCAACTACCTCTCTCTACCTCTTGAAGATTATGAGTACATTCACAACCCCAACAAATTCACCATGGTCACCTTCCCCAACATCAAGAAAAAGAAGGTTCCAGAAACTGAGGAACCAAAGAAAAAGGAGAAGGCAATGCCTTCTAAGAAAGAAACAACCTCCAAAAGGCCTTCTAAGGCCGAGAAAGGAAAGGGAAAAGAAGTTGATCGTTCTGAAGGAAGGAAGAAAAGAAAAGTCATCCATCCTTCTCCCGCAAGAATCACAAGGAGCATGGCCTCTGAGGAGCGTCAGAAGAGTCCCCCGAAGGAACCAAAAGTGGCTGAAGACTCAGAAGAAACTGCTTCTTATCAGCCATTGGTCAGAAAGAGGAAAGCCTCTCCATCTCTCAAAGTCCCAGACGTTCCACCAGGAGGCAAGAAGAAGCGTGGTCGTTTGGTAAAAGCATACTCTCAAACTCCACCCTCTTTTCTTAAAACTTCTTCTGCACTAATTCCTGTTTCTGGTTTAAAACCCACAAAATTTCGAACTAAACTCCTTCATTCCTTGAATTATCAGGGAAAATCACACAAAGGAGTGGGTAAGAAAACCACTCAGAAACAGATCCCGCCAATTGTGACGGGTCAAGAACTTGTTCCTGTGGCTTCTGAGTTTTCCACTGCTGCTATCGCTGCTGCTGAAGAAGAAGAAGAAGAAACTTCTCATCACTCCTCTCCCTCTGGACATGTCTCTCCCATTCGAGAAGACATTCAAGGACATGGAGGAAACGTTGCTGATTCCTCGTCTGAGGAAGGTGATGCGACAATGTTCCGGATTGTGCATCGAACCTCAGATGCTGGAAGTTCAAAGAAAGAGCCCAAGAAGAAGCAACCTGAAGCTTCTATGGCTGATCTTTCTGAAGCTACCACTACTGAGGCGGCTGAAGTGGATGCTGAGTCCCTGATGTAACACCCTAATAATTACCTCTTTATGCTTAAGTCATATTGAGTTAATTATCGGAAGATAACATCTTGTTTCAGAGATTAAATTTGAGTAAAGTAATAATGTGCGGAAAATAGGGTCGATTTGTTTTTGAAAAGAAAACGGAAGTTTAAAACTCGGCTTGTGCGGAGTATCTGATATGAATAATATATCATTGTAAGAGCTACTCATGTAAATACATAACATTAGAATACACAACAGTGGCCCACATGTATATAAATATAGTTCTACAATATCTAAAATACATATAACACCTTAGTTAGTATAAGTATATAGTGATGGAACTTTTTAAGAAAATCATAAGCTTGTACAGCCACTTATAACTTCCTTAAAGATTCCCAAAAGGATGACAAAAGTCATAAAACGTAAATACAAGACATAAATGGAAGTAAGCTAATATCCTAAGTCTTCTGGAATTCCGCTCTGAATCCATGTATGCTCCGAAGCATTTAACCTGTAGATGTACCGGCACCCATGTCTGTATCTAAAACAAAAGTGGTGGAATAGGGTGAGCTCCACGGACTCAGTAGGGGGATCACTCCGGTTTAATATAAAAACAGTGTAATATGCAAGATTTACTTTATTGGAAATTTCATAAATCAATTTATATCCGGAGTGTCTTACCTATATGCATCTTGATTAATATGTATGCAATAGACTACTTACTTAATTTCTGATTGGTACATATACATAGACTCATCCTTGATATGTGCACATTAAACCTTTATTTGACATTGGCATTAACCCTCTTATCTCTCTTTACCTCCACATCACCAAATCCCAAGACTATGAGCTCATATCTCTCTAGTTTCTACTAGACACACGGGGAAAGAGGGGTTTCTCACCTTCCCTTACCAGTGATGTCAGTGACCGAGGTTGCCAATCCTCCCTTACTGACGACACTAGTGACCGAAGGTTACAACTGCTTACTCGATCTACTATTGTCTTTCTTTCATATTCAAATTATTATAACTTGACTTGTCATAGCATTATAACATGTAAGCACATATACTACTTAGTATCATATTCTGAAATTTAAATATAAATTATTCATAACATGCTTTTTGCATATCTCACTTGAAAACATATCATTTTATACATAATTGCATCTACATGTCATTTTCTTTTTAATTTGCTCGATTCTTTTCAAATTCATCAGTATTTATTTTAAACATATATAATAAACTTGTTACAGTAGTTTAAATCCTCAGAAAAGGGTTAGAAATCATTAAAATGCAAAATCACAAAATTCAGCACTTT
The DNA here is from genome assembly GCA_013621005.1 of Aeschynomene evenia. Classification (NCBI taxonomy): domain Eukaryota; kingdom Viridiplantae; phylum Streptophyta; class Magnoliopsida; order Fabales; family Fabaceae; genus Aeschynomene; species Aeschynomene evenia. Next base: position 16,095,149 of record CM024263.1, on the reverse strand, counting down.
TAAACAATTCTGCAGAATTCTGCGAAATGGCCGCTAGCGCGTCCTTTATGGCTTTTAGCGTACAATAACGCACGACCCCTCGCTAGCGCCTGATGTATGGTCGCTAGCGCGTGGTCATTCGCTAGCGGCTATGATTTGGCCGCTAGCGCGTGTCCCGACTCTACATTCAAACCAGTTTCAGAACAGACTTCATACTTGAGCATATAATGATTTCTAACCGATCCTTATGCATGAAAACACACAAATATGTATCATAACATAAATCTAAACCCGTACCTCTTGTAGTTTAACCGTCTAACACCAAGAATCACATTGTTCTTTCTTGAGCTAATTGTTTAACAATCTATCTAGCTTTTGATGATGGTGAAGATGATCCTAGAGCTTCTGATGATATATGATCGATCTAAAATGAAGGAATTAGGATAGGAAATTCGGATATGGGGTCAGGTTCTTTGTGTGTTGAGTTTTGGATGGTGTGGTGATGAGTTTTGTTAAATTTGGAGGATATGGAGTTGAGAGAATTTTGGTTTGGAGGGTTAGAGACTTTGAGATTGTGTTTTCTGAAGGTTATGTGGTTCCTTCAGAGGTAGGTAAGGGTTTTGGGACGGAAGGGGGCTAAGGGAAATTTTAAAAGATGGAGGATGTAACAGAAAATGCAAAAATTGCAGAAATGTTGTTCTGTCCTCGAGCTGGTCGCTAGCGCGTGTTTCACGGTCGCTAGCGACCGCTCTCACCGCATTACCTGCTAGCGCCTTCTTACTGTGGCTAGCGAGGGACCTCTACCGACTCATCCGCTAGCGACGAGTACTGCTACATGACAGTAGCAGCAAGCAAAATACTCCAAAAATTCCTAAAATGCATCTAACTCACTCCAAACCTTTACTAACAATTCCTATTAGTACTTATACACTTGTGCAAACATACTCTTACCAAAATTACCATTTATTTCTTAAATTCCCTACCTAGATCATCATTCTTAATTCAAGTTTACATTATACTAACTTCTCAATCTTATGCAATGCACTTATCATTTCTAACACACATTTTTCCATATAGTACACATAACACATATTTAGTAAATCATACATGTCAAAAATACATATTAATACACATATATCCTAGTTATGCCTTGATTGAAGCGATTTTCGCTAAATCTCTCCGATTAAAGCATAATTAGGATTTTGGGGTCTTACACCTGACTCAGAAGATACTGGATGTCCAGCAGGCAATTGATGAACCTTCTGAGAACCCAGAAGTTGAAACTGAAAATCCACCACCATCACCAATCTAGATTCAGCTGCAGGCTGAAGTTGTTCAAGAAGAATCACAACAACAACAACAACAGGAAGAGGAACAACACCAACAACAAACTCCTCCTGCTTCCCCTCAGAAAGAACCAATGACTGATGTTGGTCCTATCCCTTCTGAGACTCCCAACGAACATGAGGAAACTCATGTCTCAACACATGTTGAAGTGGCAGGGACCACCAGCACTGGGCTCAGCTCAGAGGTGGACGCTGACACTACCATGGCTGCAGGAGTTGCAGTAGTTGGGGCATTTGTTGCCACTAGTTTTATGGGAGGGTCAAATGCTGAGAAAGACTCTTAGAAAGAGGTTGTGCATCAATCTATTGATGCAACTGAGATCCCCCCTTCATCGTTTGATCAACCTGGTCCAACTTTCTCCCTAACATCCTCTATGATCGGATCCGGATTTCAATTGGGAAAAATGGTCCCAACTCCTCCCTCTGTAAAATATGGGCCATCTCGGGGTCAATCTGAAAAAGTAAGATTTCTGGATGCTCTCAATACACAACTCGCATCCTTTAATCTTTCTGCTGTCGCACAAGATTCTGATGCCACAGGGCAACCATCTAAGCCACAGACTGGCATTCTTGAACTTGGCTCTGCTTCTGAAACAGACCAGAGACAACCCTCTTCTGAAGCAGCTGTCAATATGGAGGAAATTCAAGAGGAAGCTCATAAGGAAGCTCTAGAACGAGCTGAAGATGGAGCTGAGGACAAAGCTGAAGATGGAACTAAAGAAAAAACTGAAGATGAAGCTGAGGAAGAAGAAGAACACATTCCTGAGTATCAAAAGTTGGATATTGTGGATGTTGTTCTTGAGGCTGAAATATCTCGTCCTCCTCCTCTTCTCATCTCCTCTGATGGCATACCTCCTGAATGTCCACCTGGTGCGGACCAAGCTGAAGTACAAAAGGAAATTTGCAAGCTTCTCCGCTTTATTGCTAGGAAGATAGCAGCTATAAGTCCATGATGATGTTTATGTTAGCCACCCTTTTTGATGTAACAAAGGGGGAGAAGAAAAATAGATAATATTTTGGCTATATAAACAACTAGGCCTAGGATTTAGGGAGAGTACCTAGGATTTAGGAGAGTAACAGATTTAGGGGGAGCCAAAAATTTTGTTTGTAACCCCATTCGAGCTTTTAATGAAATATTATTCATGTTTTGGCATTTCTTGTTATTAAATAGCTTGGTATTTCTAAAAATCATATTTCACTCATCAAAGAAATACATGCTATAATTGATAATCTAAAACAGTATTCATACATTGCATATCTATCTGTCGATTATCAAAGCATTCTAAGAAAATAACAAAGCCTTCTCTCAGAAAGCTAAGTTAGTTTCTAAGAAAGCAAAAGTGCATTCTGAGTAAGTTGTGAACTTAATCAGAAACACTTCAGAACTTAAGCAAAATTATTATCTTAAGACTTAAGTTGTTATCATCAAAAAGGGGGAGATTGTAAGCTCCAGAACCCTTCTGAAAGAAATTGATATATTTCTCTTATGTGTTTATGTGTATGTTTTTGATGATGGTTGAGGTTAGGGGTGATATCTAGAGGTTATAGCACGAGTCGGGATGTTTTAGAAGCGTTTTGGGGCTATTTTGCAGCCCAGTAATCGATTACAGAAGGCTGGTAATCGATTACACTGTACAGACTTTCGAATCTGTGCATTTTGACAGGCTGTAATCGATTACAGATTCGTGGTAATCGATTACAGACTGCGCAGTAAGGGTTTTTAGTGCGTTTTAAGTTACGTATGGGCCCCACAATGACTCTAAACTATATATAACCCAGCCACCACGTGAGAAACCCTAATCCTCACTTCTGAAACACTCCAAACACTCTCTCAAATCCTTGTGCCTCCATTGTTCTCCCTCTCTCTCAAGAACTCAAAGCCATAGCCATTCCAAATCACGAAACTCACATCAAACCTTACCCGTTCACGAAACCGATCACATATTTGTAATCCTCACACCAAGATACACCCTTCTACCGATTGCAATTCAGCAATAGGATTCGTATTCATCACCGTACCATTCGTGGGTCTAGAAAGACAAAGCTAGAACGAGGGTTTCACCGGGAAAGGATTGTCTCTACGCTTTTATTTGAATTTCTTCAAGAGGTAGGGGTTCTAGGCATTCTTTATTCTCTGTAATTTCATGCATGATGATGTGTAATTGATGAGACTATTGTTGTTGTTCGTTTTTCCCGTTAGGGTTCATGAAAGGGTTGATTTATGAAATTGGTTTTGAAAAAGAAAGGGGTTTTATGAATTGAAAGGTGTTTTAAACGTATTTTCATGTTTGATATTGGTATGACAATGTTTTCTATCGATTGGGATGATGTTAGATTCTTATTTTGGCCAATGGCTATTGAAAATTGTGTTTTTGGAACTCTAGAATCGTATTTCACGACTTCGTAATCGATTACACGGGTTCGTAATCGATTACGATGTCTGAAATTCCAATCGCGAGAAAACATGGCTCTCTGGTAATCGATTACAAGGTCTGTGTAATCGACTACTGTAATCGATTACAGCCATGTTGTAATCGATTACAGCACTGCAGATTTTACGAAAATTAACTGTTTTGACCCTTTATGTACCCTAATGCGTTCTACGACTTGTATAAATGTTATATATGATATATGCATGATTTATATATGATAATATGAGCTATAAAATATGTTTATATGTATTTATAATATAAAAGTATAATTATATGATAATGCATGTTATATATGATTCATGTATGTTCATTATGTAATGTTACTAGTTGCATGTATATTTAATTGCTATGATGTATATATAATTATTATATGAGATGTTTACGATGAATGATCACATGATGTTTATGCTAGGTAATGATATATATATATTGTGATGAAATGCTCTAAATGAATTAACTCTGTCATCCGGTAAAGGTTAAAAGATGTTCTGAAAGATACTCTGATGCTCTGAAATCTCTCTATTAACTCTGAAAGATTTGTGATAATTAAAAGACGTTCTGAAAGATCTCTGATACTCTAAAAGATTAAAATACCCTGTAGCCTTCAGCTTGTGATGAGTGTTGTAGGGAGGGGTGGCATCCTCGGCTGCAACTCCTTCACTTGAGGAAGGTAAACTGTACCCTCTCTTCCCCGTATGTTTTAGGATGAGCTCATACCTAGGGGCCGGATTGTAGGAGTAAGGATGGGAGGGAGGCTTTGCCAAGTCTGATAGATTTAAAGTAAAAGTTAATGATAAGATGCTCTGAAAGGAAGTTCTGATAAATGTTCTATTATGTTATATTTTCCCTGATTGTGATAGAAGCACATAGTACACTACACATGGACCTTTAATTATGATATGTTATATGAATTAATAAACTGGACAAGATGCACTTAGGTAAGACGTTCCGGGGAAAGATTGATTTTCAACTTATATCTGAATTGAACTCATTCATGCTTCACTTATTTTATAATTAAACCCGGGGCGGCTTCCTCTACTGAGTCACTTCCCAGTGCTCACCCTATGTTTTTCCCACCTTTTAGAGGAGCAGACAGAGCAGGATGTCGGAGCACACGAGGAGCCCGTGCAGACTCAGTTTATGATATAGTTCCCTAGATATCAGAGACATGTTTTACTTCCTTATCAGATGTTATGACTTTTATGCTTCCGCTACGTTTATTTATTTATTATGTTTTCTAAGTCCGGACCTTTGTTAGCCGGCAGCTATTTATTTACTCATATTTATGGTGGAATCTCATAGGTCACAGTTTTTTGGCTTATGGGGTGAGACTTAGTATTTATTTCATGTTTGTTACTTGATGGGAGTTATTTATATGATGAAGTATTTTAGTTGATGTTTGTATCGCTTATTATTATCGTTGTATTATGCGCAAGGCCCTTATTTTCTATACCGCAAATGATTTTCGAAAATTTACTCCCGCCTATTTTCCGCATATTATATTTTAAATATAAAGATAAAACATGATAACAGGAGGTAACCCTTATGAAATGGCCTAAAATGACTTAAGCGTTAAGGGCTATCTAGTAGGGTGTTACAGACAATGCTTGATTACATGGTCATGCAAAAAGCATAACATTATTGCACTATCAACAGCACCAAATTGCTGCGCTCAGATGCTTTGGATAAGGAACCAATTGTGCGACTATCAACTAAGGTATGAGAAAATTCCCATTCTTTGTGATAATACTAGCACAATTAACTTAGCAAAGAATCCTATTCAGCATTCACGATCCAAGCACATAGATATAAAACATCATTTTATTCGGGATCATGTGCAAAAAGGCGATGTTGAAATCAAATTTGTGAATACTGAGGATCAAATCTCAGATATATTCACAAAGCCTTTACCCGAGGATCATTTTAATGTCCTGAAAGGGCTTCTTAATCTAAGACGTTTCTAAGTATTTAAATTCTGAAAAATATTTTCTTAGAAACTCCCCTTAGTCCTAAGCTTAGAATTTGAGACAAATAAGTTAGAGCTAAGCTTCTGAGCAAAATGTCGGGAAACATGTTCTGAGAAATTCATCTCTCAGAAGACCCACCTCTCAGAAAGGTAGTTTTCTGAATAATTTCTCAGAAGGCAATATTCTCAGAAGGACCACTTCTCTCAGAAGAGTGCCTTCCAAGAAAGTAGTTACCAACGGTAACTTTTGAATTAAATTGTGCAACGGCTACTTCTTACCTGCTCTATAAGAATCACATAGCCTCGTTCCATAATTGATATTTGCTCTTCAAAATTCACCAAAAACTCTGTCAAATTCTCTTCTCACCTCACCTCTCTCCTTTCATCTCTCTCTCTCTTCTCGCTCTCAAACCTTAACCTCATCCTCAAGTAGCTACTTCCAGAGGAAATAAGGGCATGAATAAGGCAACTAACTCTTCTGATGGAAAACAGAAGAAGAAGAAAGATACTCACTCATCTTCTATAAAAAGAAGCATGGGTTCTGAGATACCTCAAAAGGTCTCTCATAAGGACCCTAAGATGATCATCATGACTGAAGGTTCTGGGAAAGGAACAACTGATCAACTCGTAGGAAGAAAGAGAAAATTAGATGCAAGTACTCTTAAGAGCAAATGGAAGGACGATTGCTTGGAAGAAAAATATAAAATGAATGCTAAGTCACAAACTCAGAGAGTTTTGGACGACCGGAACTTACTTGTTCAACCGTTTGAGCCCAAAGAAACTCTCGTCTCAGCACATGTTGAAATGGCAACTGCTGCTAGGACTGAGCTCTGCTCAAAAACAGCCATTGACGCCTCTCATGTCTCAGAAATGTGTGCTACTGAAGAAATCTGAGAAGAAACTCAGTTTGGCCAAGAACTACACAAGGAATCTCTAGAGTGTTACTTCAACTTGATCAAGACTCCTCCTCTCCAACTTGGTCCAACCCCCTCCATCTCATATTCAATAAGTGAATTTAGTTCTCAGAACGGAAGGATAGAAATAAATTCACCTCTGATGAAGAAAAAGATAATTGAAGCAATGCATCAACAGATGTCTACCTTCAATATCCCAGATGAAGATCAGAGATCAGAGACAATGGGTCATCAAACGGACACCTTGGAGATAATTCAGGATTCTGAGGACACTCAGAAGCAGCTCTGCACTAAAGGAACTACTAGAGAAGAAAAAGAGGAAGAAGAAGAAGAACACATTCCTGAATATCAAAAGCTGGATATTGTGGATGTTGTTCTTGAAGCTGAAATTTCTCGTCCTCCTCCTCCTCCCACCTCTTCTGATGGAATACCTCCGGAATGCCCTCCAGACGCGGATCAAGCAGAAGTCCAAATGGAAATTTGCAAGCTTCTCCGCTTAATAGCTAGGAAAGTAGCAGCTCTAAGTCCGTGATGGTGTTTATGTTAGCCACCCTTTTTGATGTAACAAAGGGGGAGAAGAAAAATAGATAATATTTTGGCTATATAAACAACTAGGCGTAGGATTTAGGGGGAGTACCTAGGATTTAGGGGAGTAACAGATTTAGGGGGAGCCAAAAATTTTTTTGTTTTTAACCCCATTTGGAATTTAATGAAAAATTATTCATGTTTTTGGCACCTCTTGTTTCATTAGCTTGGTATTTTTGAAATTCACATACTCACTCATCAAGAAATACATGCTATATAATTGATAATCTAAAACAGTACTCATACATTGCATATTTATCTGTTGATTATCAAAGCCTTCTAAGAAAATAACAAAGCCTTCTCTGAGAAAGCTAAGTTAGTTTCTAAGAAAGCAAAAGTGCCTTCTGAGTAAGTTGTGAACTTAATCAGAAACACTACAGAACTTAAGCAAAATTATTATCTTAAGACTTAAGTTGTTATCATCAAAAAGGGGGAGATTGTAAGCTCTAGAACCCTTCTGAGAGAAATTGATATATTTCTCTTAGAGAGATAGAAAGTTTTAATGATAACAAAGTAAGCCATAAGAATAAAAATTTTACTTAAGGTTTTGCTAATATGTGTGCTAAGTGTCTCAGAAAGCTTAAACTTATGCAAATCCATGAGTAAGATCAAGACAAGCAACGAGTAACCTCATGAATTACAAGAAGAAATCATAGCGTGAAAGACATCAAAAAGGATAGTCAGAAAACGCAAAAGGTGAAAGTGCAGTTCTGAGAGAAGAACACTGTCGCCTTAGAAAGGTCTCAGAAGACCTTGCGACTGGTGGTTCTCAGAAGGGTCTTCCCTCAGAAGGTTCGCCTCAGAAGTCCGTACATCTCTCAGAAAGTTGGACTCAGAAGCAACCAAGTGTCAAGACTCAATGGATGAAACATTCATTCTCAGAAAGCTCAAAACAGCAAGCAAAGGAAGTGGGAACACGCGCACTGTACAAGTAAGAAAGTTCCTCATTTCGCGCTGACTATTGCAGGGAGCCGTTCTGAGCCAGAGACAGCCACATCAGCAAAGTGAAAGCTTCTAATTTCGCGGCTCTTTGATGCCTATATATATGAGTTCAATTCCAGAGCATTGTGATGAAATTCTTGCGCGAAAAACTCTTGATTAAACGTGCCAAAACTCTGCTGAATTGAAAATCATTTGCGAAAACTTAGAACTTTCTCAGAAAGACAATTTTACGAAATTGTTCTTCTAACTTTGCAAAAATCTTCTAGTTCTGTATTGGTGTAAATCCTTCATTTGTAAGTTAAATCTAGAAGTCTACTAAGGGTCAAATTAAGTTTGTAACTTAATCTTAGAAGTTGGTTTTCAAAGCAAAAACTCTTTCCGAAAAACGCTAAGTCCTTCGTGTTTGAAGGCAGTTTTAAGTCCTCGATTGTTTGAGGCAAGTTTAAGTCCTTAAGTGTTTAAGGCAAGCAAAGTCCTCTATTGTGAGGCAAGGTAAAGTCCTTAATTAAGTTAAGGCAAGGAAAGTCCTCTAGTGTTGGAGGCAAGGAAATCCACTTCGGATTGTGAAGTGGTGAAAGCCCTTTACGTGGTAAAGTCAGTGTTGTCTGAGAAGGCACGATAAGAAGAATATCTAAAGAACTCTCAACGGAAGGTTGAGGACTGGAGTAGGTTAGTTAAAACCAAACCAGTATAAAAACTTCTCTGTGTTAAGCTTTTCTTCCTTCAACTCATACTTTCTAAGAAAACCAACAAACACGTTTTTAACTTAATCATAATTGTGAAAATCTATTAAGTTGAAATCAGAAAGCGTTCAAGTGAAATCAACTTTAACACACTTTCATAAACTTCTCAGAAAGGAACTTTCTCAGAAAGGTAAAGTTCTCGGAAGCTTAACCTTCTCAGAAAGTTTATTCCGCTGCAAACACTCAAATCACCTTTCTGAGTAAACAGCTTTCTAAGAAAAGTTTTAGAAGTAATTTTTAAACCTGCACGATTCAACCCCCCCCCCCTTCTCGTGCACAAATACACCTTCATAGTTTAGTGGAAACCAAGGTCGTCTCTCACAAGGAATGGCTAATTCGGGAGTGACCTCTTCCACAGGTGGATCAACGGCAGTATCCTCCGTTTCAAGCAATTCGTTCTCCCTCGTAGGTTGAGATGATTTGAGGTCTTTTAGAGCTCTCCCCGATCTCAACTGAACAACAAGTACATTCCCCTGGCTATCAGAGATTCTCCCGCCCCCTCTCATTTGGTTGACCTCATTGTGCAGATTCATCATCATATTCTGCTGCTCCATGAGTAGTTTCATCACATCACTAAGAGATGGCTCAGCAGATACGGGAGGTGCAGGTAGGGACAATAATGGAGTTGGTGGGGGTATAGGCACTAGGGCTTGAAATTGCCCTTGAGGGGAAGGTTGATACCAGACTTGTTGCTGTTGAAATTGGGGCCTTCCCGGAATCATGTTCGTGGTTGCCACCATTGTTGTTCCTTCTTGAGAGTGTAAGCACTAGTCAAATGCATTGGAATCCAGAGAACATACCCCACACACCGTAGGCTGACCTGGGGTTCCCACATTGGTTTGGTTAATGGCTAACTGCTTCATGAAGATGGCAATCTCTTCTAGTTTTTGTTGTAGGCCACCACCTTCCGGTTGAGCTACCTCATTCACCCCTTTGGTCACGACAGTTGCCCTTGTGCCAAACTGCTGTGAATTCACAGCCATGTTTTCGAACAGGATCCTTGCATCTGCCGGAGTCTTGTCCATCAATGCACAACCACTAGCAGCATCAATCATGCACCGGTCCATACCTGTCAGACCCTCATAATAGTATTGGATCAGGAGTTGTTCAGAAATCTGATGGGTTGGACAACTTGCCACTAGTTTATTGAATCTCTCCCAATACTCGTAGAGAGACTCACCCTGGAGTTGGCGGATGCCACTGATGTCCTTCCTTATGGCAGCTGCCCTTGAGGCTAGGAAGAATTTCTCCAGAAAGATCTTCTTCATGCCAATCCAGGTGTTGACAACTCCATTTGGCAGGTTCAGAAACCATTGCTTTGCCTGACCGTCCAGAGAGAACGGAAAAGCCCGAAGCTTCACATGTTCCTCGTTGACTCCTCTTGGCTTGAGAGTCTCACACACCACATGGAATTCCTTGAGGTGCTGGTGTGGATCCTCTCCGGCCAAACCGTAGAACTTAGGAAGCAAATGAAGAATCGCTCTCGTAAGCTCGAATTCGGCATCCAACCTTGGGTGGCGATCCCCAGAGGTTGTTGAGTGAGATCCGGAGCTGCGAGTTCTTCCAAGGTAAGCTGATGGTCTCCCATGGGTTGAACTCGAACCTGAAACACTAACAAATAGATCAGAAAGTTCAGGACCGGTGGACAGCAACGCGGTACGCAGAACTGCAACTTTCTAGTTCGGAGCCCGCGCTGGAGCGCTAGATAAGCGCTGGGGCGCGAGTATCAGCAGCAGACTCAGCTGTTCTTGGAACAGCGAGTCTTGAAAGAATAAATAAAAAGAAACGAAAATAAAATGCAAAATAAAAGAAAATCTTTTTGTTGTTTTTATTTTTGAAAGAAACAAAGAAAAATAAAAGAAAACGATTATGTACACTATTCACAAATCAAACAACTAGTGAAAACTTTCATCGCCATTCCCCGGAAACGGCACCAAAAATTTGATGGCCGTGTCGTGTCAACCATAAATTTAATTATTTTTAAAACCAAGTTCCCCTAATATAGTTTAGTGGAAACCAGGGTCGTCTCTCACAAGGAATGGCTAAGAGAGTAATGCACAAGACTTGTTGTATGACAATTTGTCACAATTGGGGGGTTTTTTGTGTGCAAGATAATTAAGTTGGAATAAATTGAAAATAATAAAAACAGCGGTTTATGGGGGTGGAACATTCATTAGGGTGTTATCATTGGCTACAAAAGAATGCATGAGTTGATTAATTATGCCGGAGTTAGATCTAACTCCTTTGTTGTGATTCTAACGATTAATTGCCTAGAATGGGATTAATTAGTGAGATCTCACCTTTAGTTCCACTTTCAACAATTATTAAAGCCAATCACATTAATCTAATTAAGGAGACTAATCAGCCAATTAATTACTCATTACCAATTCCTAATATGTCATGCATCAATTAATCAATTAGCACATAAACATATGCCAATGAATTAGCCAACTCAATCGAGTAAGCCAAGACAAAGGATTAAACACACAATTTAAGATCTCAAATTATATGCCAATGGTTGATGATGAAAACTTGTGCAAGATTAAGAACAAAGCCTCAATTTATCCCAATGATGCTCACACCCTCACAAACCACCAAGAACTTAGCTACTCATGGCAAGAAATTAAAAGGCAAGAAATAGATTGGAATAAGGAAAGAAATTAATAATAAAGAACAATGTAAGAAATTAAATGCAAGTTGGAAAGAATTGAAGAACGAATAACTGAATTAATGATAAAAGAGTACTTACAAAACCCAAAAGGGCTGGACGAATAACGTTTGAAATGTAAAAGACGGAGCTAGAGCTAAACTAGGAAAGATGGAAATCCTAATGGGAAGCAAAAATAACTCTAACTAGGAAAAGAAAATATGTAAAAGTGGAGGTGTTGAGAGGTTATGTTTCTGATGCATTAGCTCCCTTTAAATAAGATGAGCAGCCTCCAAACCCTAGTCAATTTGAGCCCCCAACTCGTGCAGATAGGGTTTCTGCTGTGACAGAGTTGCGTCGCGGCGCTGGGGCGCGTATAGCTCGCTAGAGCGCCAGCGCTGTGCACGTGACGAGTTTAAGTGAGCCACGCGCGCTGGGGCGCGCTACGGCCGCTGGAGCGCTCGATGCCTGTTCTGAAATCCACTGCTCCGCTTCTTGCTCAGTTCCTGATGTCTACAGCTCCAATAATACCTGTGACTTGTACTAAAAATGCGAAATATCCAAGATCAAGTGCAAAGGTCATCCTTGAATTGTAAAAACATCATAAAACTTGTTATTTTAGCCTTTATTTCTATTAAGCTCAGATTAATCCCAAGTTGAGTTAAATACAATAAAATGCCAAAATAGAGCAAAGAATTGCATACAATCATCCAAATTAAGGGCATAAAATATTGGTAAAAACCACGTTATCAATAACTTACAAAACCCAAAGGGCTAGACGAATAACGTTGGAAATACAAATGAGGGAACTAGAGCTAGACTAGGAAGAAGATGGAATCCTAATGATGAAAATAACTCTAACTAAAGGCCTAGGGTTGAAAGTAAGTAAACTAGGAAAAGAAAAGATATAACCACTCAAATTACTCAATGGAACAGAGATGATTTCGGGAATGTGTTTTATCAGAAGAGGCAACTTCTTACACGGCTTAGGGGGATCCAAAACTCTCCTAGATATAGTTATAGTACATACCTTGACCTGTTGGAGAAAGACATTACTCTTCAACTCGATGATATCCTCAATAAAGAGGAAATTCTTTGGGCCCAAAAATCCCGCGCTCAATGGATCAAGGATGGAGACCGTAATACACGTTACTACCATACTAAGACCATTATTCGCAGGAGGAGAAACCGCATTGTAACGCTGCGGAATGAGGAGGGAGCTTGGATGGAGGAAAAAGAGAGTCTGAAAAAACACGTTGTGGACTTCTATGCTAATCTTTTTGAGGAAGACGTCTCTGTCCGTCCAACAGTACAGTGTGGGCTTAATTACCCCATTCCGGTGGAATCTCATCTACCATGTCTTGACCAGCAGATCCATTTTGAGGAGATTAAAAGAGCCCTTTTTCATATAGGCTCGTTTAAAGCCCCTGGTGTAGACGGTTACCCAGCCATTTTTTACAAAACTAATTGGGATATCATTGGTAATAGTGTGTTGCTGTTTGTGAAGGATTTGTGGACTAATCCTAAAGGGATTAAGGACATAAATCATACACTCCTTGCACTAATTCCTAAGGTGAGAAGCCAGAATTCATCACTCAGTTCCGCCCGATCTCTCTGTGCACCACCATTTACAAAACCCTCTCCAAAGTTATTGTTGACCGCTTAAAGCCTCTTCTTGATGGGCGAATTTCTCCTTTTCAATCTAGATTTATCCTTGGCCGCAAGATTCAGGACAACATCATTGTCGCCAAGGAAGCTATCCATTCTATGAAAAAGATAAGGAAAGGTGATGGGTTCATGGCTGTGAAAATTGATCTCGAAAAGGCATATGACAGACTGAGTTGGAGCTTCATTGCAGCCTGCCTTAGGGACTTTGCTGTCCCTCCCAGCCTCATTGATATTATCATGGAGTGTGTTTACTCAGTCTCCTATCAAGTACACTGGAATGGGTATAAATCGACGATCTTTACTCCTTCTAGGGGTATTCGTCAAGGTGATCCTATCTCCCCTTACATTTTTGTTATCTGCATGGATCGTCTCTCTCACATCATTATGGAGGCTGTTCAGAATTGCACTTGGAAACCGATCAAGGTTAGTAAGCATGGAATGCCAATCTCACACCTAATGTTTGCTGATGATCTTAATCTCTTCGGGGAAGCAACAACGATGCAAATGGATACTATGTTGAAGTGTCTGCAGAATTTTTGTAACGCATCGGGCCAGAGAATCAATCCTGCCAAAACAAATGTTGTGTTCTCCCCTAAAGTTGCCCCTGAAAGGCGCCGTGCAATCCATCATCTAAGTGGCTTCAATCTAAGTGGCTTCAAGGAGACAAAGGAGATAGGGAGGTATTTAGGAGCCTTTCTCATTAATGGGAGAAACTCTAAAAAGGAATATGGTCATATCCTGAATAATGTTTCCAACAAGTTACAAGGGTGGAAATCTCAATGCTTATCCATGGCTGGCAGGGTGACTCTGGCTCAATCTGTTATTGGCCCAACAGCTAATTTTGCAATGCAGTGCTCTCTTTTACCTGTGGGAGTCTGTCGGAGTATTGAGAAAGCTCAGAGGAATTTTATCTGGGGCAGTACGAGGGAGAAGAGGAAAGCTCACCTAATCAGTTGGAACACTATTTGTAGACCTAAGGCTTGTGGTGGACTGGGTTTCAAGAATCTAGAAATGATGAATAAAGCTTTTATTCTTAAGATATGTTGGAATCTGGCTACCAGCCCGAATTCACTATGGGCGAATACTTTGTGGGAAAAATATTGGAGGGAGAGCTGTGAAGGGCTTGTTGCGCGTAGTAGTGACTCCAGCCTTTGGAAAGCGATAACAGTTATATAGCAAAACCTTGATAGTGCTACAGGGAGGAGGCTTGGTAATGGTGAGAATATCTCCTTCTGGACGGATGATTGGCTGCATTTTGGAGGCCCTTTGGTAGACAAAGCTGTTTCGAACATTAATCAGGTTGATTTAGGTAAAAAGGTGAAGGAGTATGTTAATGAAAATGGTGAGTGGATGCTAACCCCTCTCAGCCACATCCTCAACCCCTTAGAGATTGATCTGATTTGTGCTACCCACCCTCTGAATGACTCGTCCCCTCCCGATTCCATTTTCTGAAAGCTTACTTCTCATGGCGAATTCACAACAAAATCTGCCTATGAGCACCTCTGTAATCACAGCTACGAACCCCAAGAGTGTTGGATCAACCTTTGGAAGTGGAAAGGCCCTCATCGGATCATCTTGTTTATGTGGAAGGTGCTTCATGAAAGAATCCCAACTTCTTGCAGAAGGAGTATTTGGTTTGGTTCTAACCCTGCTTGCCACCTCTGCCCCAACTCTGTTGAAGATATACTCCATGTGCTTAGGGACTGTTCGGCCGCTTCTCGTGTTTGGATCCATCTTATTAAATCTTCCAAGGTTTCATCTTTCTTCACCCTCCCTCTTCAGGACTGGATTGAGCAGAACTTGGTGAATGAGTGGGGCTTCGCTGATGGCATGTGCTGGAAGGACACGTTTTTAGTGACATTCTTTAATCTCTGGATTTGGAGGAATAAGGAGATTTTCGATGATATTTTTTATAGATCGAGTATAGCGCACCTCTTAATTTTAAATCAGGTGCAGGAGATTATGAATACTCGTCATAAGAAGGCATACACCCCATATGCCTCCATAGTCCCTACTGTGATTGTCCGTTGGTGTCCTCCTGCACCCAGCTGGGTCAAAGTCAATGTGGATGCGTCTATTAAAGGGAACCCAGGATATGCCTGCTGTGGAGGGTTATTTAGAAATTCCTCAAGTGAATAGATTATGGGATTTACGGAGAAGCTGGGATGGACGTCTGTATTGATGGCGGAACTCTGGGCTGTCCTCATAGCGTTGCGGATAGCCTGGGACTTGGCTCTTAAGAAGGTGATTATCGAATCTGATGCTCTTGAGGTAGTCAATCTGCTATGTAATAGCAGAGGAAAGGCTGCTGATAATGGCCTGCCGATTCTCTATCAATTTTCTCCTCTTTACCATAAACCTTGGGAGATAGAGATTAGACACATACCCCGGCAAGCGAACAAGGTTGCAGATTGGTTAGCAAAGTCGTGTCACCAGGAATCTTACGAAATCAATATCCTTAACTCTATCCCTGTGGAGTTAGTTGATATGTTGTATGCTGATGCTAATAGGGCCTTGATGCCCTGTCCTATGTAATTGGTTTTTGTGTTTCCTCTTGGGCTTCGGCCCTCCTTTGAATAAAAAAAAAAAAGATATAAAAGTAATAGTAGGTACGTAGAGGTGTGTTGTTTCTGATGCATTAGCCTTCTTTAAATAGAGTGAGAAGCCTCCAAACCCTAGCTAATTGGGCCCCCAGCTCGGCCTTGCAGATAGGTCTCTACTGTAACAGAATTGCGGCGCCGCGCTGGGGCGCGTATAGCTCGCTGGAGCGCCAGTGCTGTGCACGTGATGGATTCAAGTGGGTTTCGCGCGCTGCTCCACTTCTTGCTCAGTTCCTGATGTCTACAGCTCCCATAATTCCTGTGACCTGCATAAAAAATACAGAAACGACTCTAACTCGAAATCTTTCACCGTACAAACCGATTAAATCATATATCATGCAAAACCAACCGATTAAACTCACACAAAACAACCAAAAATCACATTTATCATATTTTCAATCAACAAAAACCGATTTTCTATCAAGAACAGAGAAAAGATTGAATGTTACACCAATGCAATGCTATGACAAGATGAACAAATGTATGGAGGCAAATATGAGCAAATGTGTGAAAATTGGTGAGAGAGAGAGGAGAGTTTGTGGCCGCTGCGCTGGAGCCATGAGAATGCAAATGGCCGAAATGATTCTGCGATTTGGGTTTTTAGGGTTTTGAAAATGGAAAAAGCAGCATGTCGTATCAATGACGAATTCGAAAAACTATTTCATTCTTAGGATCTGACGAGAATTTTTATTTGAATTCTTGGCTCGGACATAAAGGTCTCTATGAAATCCTAACAACTTCCTGGCATGCTCAGTTATCTATTAACTTAGCTATGTTAGGCTCTTTGACCATTGTTGTAGCTCACCATATGTATTCTATGCCTCCCTATCCATACCTAGCTACCGACTATGGGACACAACTGTCATTGTTCACACATCACATGTGGATTGGTGGAAGGGGGGGGGGGAACCCTATTTTATATAAGTTTGTTTATATAAGTGCTTCTATCTGTGAATGTAGACATTGTTTTTATCATACAAAGAACCTGTTTGTAAGAACTACCTTTTTTTATCATTTATAAATAAAATATGATAAAGACAAATAATTTTTAACACAATAAACCAATTTTTACGTTTTCACATCAAAGTTACAAATATCACTTCATTTTTTTTTTATGTGATTGAATAAAACCTCCTCTATCTGTTGCAGGTCGAGGACTCCTTCCCCTTCTTCAAACTCCGATTCATATTTTTCATAGAGAAATCTATGATCAACGATAGAACAAGATCCATTTTGAATCATAGTTAAGGGATTCCTTGGTTCGGGCCGAAGAAGCAATGTCACTCGATCATTATAAAACTAAAGTTGACTCTTGTTTTATTTTTTCTATTAAGTATAGAATACTTTTGATGATCCATTTTACTCTTTCTTTTAATAAATTTAGAAACAATTTTGTTCTCTCATTTAAAATCTTGAGAACTATAAAAAATTTTTTTTTCCATTTTTTCAATTTTTTGTCCTCGTTGAGAGTCGCTCTGCGAGACGTCCTGTAGTCTCTGACTTGGTCTTCGAATCGTAAGTTTCAGCCCGTTCCCAGCTTGCCTCGCTCTCAGGTTGGCCCTTCTACTTTACGTATTCTACTCGTGCAGTGGGTGTATGGGCTGGCCCATGGTGCGGTCAGCTATGATATATACTTTTTTTCGGGGGTTCGAATCCCTCCTCGCCCACAACCGGCCAAAAAGGGAAGGACCCTTCCCTCTGGGGGTAGTAAAATCATGATCGGGCTAGCGGACCCAAAGCTATGGAACTAGGGTGTGGGTATTTTGTCAAATAGAGCCGTCTTTGAAAGCTGTCCAATCGGTCTAACCAATCCTCTAGTGGAAGAGTAATAATGAAGATGGGGTAAGGCTCGGGAAAGGACAAGTGAAGGAAGCACAGCAACGATGACTGATTTTCTTCTACGAGCTGCTGCTCAATCGATTAGTTATGAAATACCATTAACTTTATGTGTGTTATCAATATCTCTACGTGCGATTCGTTGATACAAAAACTTTTGATGCTATTGCTATACGCCTTTCTTTGTCGGACACTTTATAGGAAAGGGGTAGAATAGCAAAAATGCGTTCCTCGTCATTAATATGTTTCCTCGCGGCAATTGTAGCCTCTCGGGAGAATTGATGTATGTCTATGTAGAAAAGTTTTTTGTCAAATAGATCAATAAAATCATGAAATCAATTAGACTGTTATTTAAGTTTTTTTCTTATTCTTTTTTCTTTCTAATTCTAAAAAAAAACTAACTCCTCGTATTCGTCGTATTCGCAACCTCATAACTCAAATTGGATTTCATATCTGAAGCGAGTTTTCAAGAAACTGCCAGAGTTTTAGCAAAAGCTGCTCTTCGAGGTCGTATCGATTGGTTGAAAGGTCTAAAAGAAAACGTTGTTTTGGGAGGAATGATACCCGTTGGTACCGGATTGAAAAAAGTGATACACCCTTCATCAATTGATGTTTTCATAAGGAAGCCATCGAAGGCTTTCCACAAATTGAGATTTGGCCGTAGAAGGATCGAATTGTATCCGAGGAACAGGGGAATGTCATAATGAATCCTGCGATGTATTGATGATGAGTATATAACGCAGCTTGAGTAGTAAAATCTTGCGCTATAAACGCATAAGCAAGTAAAGAGTACATGTGTTGAGCTATCCTGTCTAGACAAAATTTTGGAAATGATACCCTTATTTCCATGTCTCCCGGCCACTTTATCACCTACTTTGATTTCACGTTTCTGTAATATATAAATACGAATAGTTTCCAATTTAGAATTAGAACCCCTCTTTTTTTGGATTTTTGATTCCCTATTTTATATAATTTTCGGAATATATGTATATATATATACTATGCATGAATATTTAAATAGAGATATTTGATAAAGAAGATTCTCTATTTAATTTCATGTATTTTCCATAATTAACTTTTAGGAAATCATAGAGTCTTCCAACCAAACTTTCCTTATTTAGAAAAGCTTTGACTTGGTCTTCAAAAATTAGAATAACTTGTATTCCAAGCATGTATCTTTACGCCACTTTTTGGCCTAATTGTAGTCAAGATGTGTCTTTTTATTTTGTCAAATAAATTAGATCCTAAAACACACTTAACAAACCATTAGTCCAACCAAATTAAAACATTTATTTTAATTTAGAATTTTATCATTCAAAACCTTCAATGATGAGGTAAAGGGTTCTTGGAGCTAACAATTCCTAGGATATTCCTCTATCTCTAAAGCTTATAGAGTATACAACAAGAGGAGCAAATGTGTTGAAGAGACAATTCATATTAAGTTTAAAGAAGTTAATAAGGATATGTGTCAGAAGGTTGCTGACTTAGAAGATGAATTTGAGAAACTCAACATCTCTTCTAAGAAAGCCAAAAAAGAAAATCTTAAGGATGATGAGAGCGATTTCCAACCTATGGAAAAATCATCTCCATCTAAAGAAAAATCCAAAATCATCATTGAAGCTCCAGAACCTGATGAATCTACTTCTCCCAACAAAATGGAATTTAGATTCTTAGAAGATCAAGCTTCTGATGACTTAGAAAGAGAACATTTTGTGTCACATTCTCAGAACCCTACCCCCAAGGGGCATAAAGGTTCAAGAGACTTGAAAAACGTCTCTCAGAATGAGGTTCTTGGTAATCCTGATCAAGGTGTGAGAACGAGAAGAAACTATACAAATCTTGCTATGGTTTCTGAACTAGAACCAGAATTAATATAAGAGGCGTTAGATGATCCTAGCTGGTTAAATTCCATGCAGGAAGAACTAGACCAATTCGAGAAGAATCAAGTTTGGAAACTAACTCAGAAACCCAAAGGCAAGAGTGTCATTGGGACTAAATGGGTGTTTCGCATCAAACTTGATGAAAATGGTCAAGTCGTGAGAAATAAGGCCAGATTGGTTGCTCAAGGGTACAACCAACAAGAAGGGATAGATTATGATGAAACCTTTGCTCCAGTCGCAAGATTGGAGGCTATAAGAATGTTGCTAGCGTTTGCTGCACATAAAGGTTTCAAACTTTATCAGATGGATGTAAAATTCACCTTCTTGAGTGGATACCTTTCTGAGGAAGTTTATGTAAAACAACCTCCTGGTTTTGTGAATGATTCATTCCCAGAACATGTGTTTAACCTCACAAAGGCTCTATATGGTCTAATACAAGCTCCTAGAGCTTGGTACGATAGATTGAGCTCCGTTTTGCTTAAAAATGGGTTCTTCAGAGGGAAAGTTGATACAACTCTGTTTACTCTCTCAGAAGAATCTGGCTTCTTGATTGTCCAAATTTATGTTGATGACATAATCTTTGGTGCAACCAATGAACTCCTATGCAAAGAATTCTCTAAGCTTATGCAAGGTGAATTCGAGATGAGCATGATGGAAGAATTAAAGTTCTTCCTAGGATTGCAAATCAAGCAAGAGTCAGAAGGGACTTTCGTTCATCAAGAGAAGTATACAAAAGAGCTTCTGAAGAAGTTTCTGATGGATCATGCTAAGCCTATGAGCAGTCCCATGCATCCTTCTCAAGTCATTGACTTAGATGAAGATGGCGAGAAAGGATCAGAAAGCAATTATCGTGGCATAATTGGCTCTCTTCTCTATCTCACAGCTTCTAGACCTGATATCCAACTCAGTGTTGGTATCTGTGCTAGATTTCAATCTAAGCCTAAGCAATCGCCTTTAACTGATGTTAAAAGAATTCTACGATATTTGATTGGAACTACTAATCTTGGTCTATGGTACGAGAAAGGTTGTTCTTCTAATGTTGTAGGTTATTGCGATGCTGATTATGCTGGAGACAGAATTGATCGCAAAAGCACAAGTGGCTGTTCTTGCTTCTTTGGAAAATGCTTGATCACATGGTCTTGCAAGAAGCAAAACACCATTGCACTATCAACGACAGAAGCTGAGTACGTATCTGCAGTGGATTAGGAATCAATTGCGCGATTATCAACTGAGGTATGAGAAAATTCCTATTTTCTGTGATAATACTAGTGCAATTAACTTAGCTAAGAATCCAATTCAGCATTCTCGATCCAAGCACATTGATATTAAACATCATTTTATTCGGGACCATGTGCAAAAGCGTGATGTTGAAATCAAATTTGTAAATACTGAGGATCAAATCTCAGATATATTGACAAAACCCTTACCTGAGGATCGATTGAATGTTCTGAAAGGGCTTCTGAACCTAAGACATTTCTAAGTTGCTTTATATTGAAAATATTTTCTTAGAAACACCCCTTAGTCCTAGACTAGAACCTGAGACACTAAGGTTAGACTAAGCTTTTGAGCATAATGATAAATACAGCAGAAACACCTTCTGAGAAAAGGACTCTCAGAAGACTCTCCCCTCATAAAGGAGGTCTTCTAAAAATTCTTCTGAGAAGATACATCTCTCAGAAGGATCACTTCTCTCAAAAGGATGCCTTCCGAGAATCAGTTACCAACAGTAACTTTGGCAACGACTAGTTCGTTAGCTATAAATACACAAAGCACTGCTCCATTCGAGCACTTTGCTTTCCGAAACTTACCAAAACTCTGCCAATTTCTTTTCTCATTCTTACCTTCAATTCTTATCTTCCTCTCTCTCTCTCTCATCTCTCAATCATTTTCTTACCTCTCAATCCCTAACTTAAAATTTTTCTGAGATGGCCACTCTTGGTGAAATTAAAGGAATGCTAAGGAACAAATTGAGTGAGGTTACGGAGGACATCCTCTATGAGGATGAGGAGATGCAAAGTTTGTTCAAGAAATCATATCTTTCTCGTAATCTGGCAGTAGGAAGGATTCTCCCACTAAGCATCTACAACCAAGTAGATGAGCTTCAGTTAATCTTTCACAGCCAACCTGGATGGGTGGCTATGATGTGCTCAGAGGAGGTCTGCTACCCAAACTTGGTGAGGGATTTCTATTCCCAAATAGAAAGATCTACAAATAAGGGCCTGAAGAGTATCGTCTCAAATCACAAGATCAGATTCTCCTCTACCGACATCAACCAAATTTTCAAGACGCTGAATGGTGGAGCTGTGATTGCTGATGATGTTGATTGGGTAAAGGAGGCTGAGGATTTTGAAGAAGAGATCATCACTCTTCTTACTGGTAGTGGTGATCTACCACTTAAGTCAGTGAAAGTTCCTCACCTGACTAAAGAGGCCAGAACATCTTCTCCATTGTCCAACACACTCTCCTCCCAAGGATCGGTGATATGGGAAACATCACCACCATGGATGATGCTCTTCTCTATCATCTTCTGAAGAAAGAAAAAGTTGATTTCGGAAGAATGATGATAAATTATATGATGCACGAGGCGCATCCAAAGAGGGCTCTCACAAGCTTACCCTATGGTAGCTTGCTGACCAAGATCTTCACTCACATCTCCTTCCCTCTTGAATGTAACACCCTAATAATTACCTCTTTATGCTTAAGTCATATTGAGTTAATTATCGGAAATTAACATCTTGTTTCAGAGATTAAATTTGGGTAAAGTAATAATACGCGGAAAATAGGGCCGATTTATTTTTCAAAAGAAACGGAAGATTAAAAATTCGGCTTGTGCGGTATAACTAATATGAATAAATATATCATTCTAAAAACTACTCAAACTACTCATTACGAATACATAGCGTTAGAATACACAACGGTGGCCCACATGTACATAAATATCGTACTACAATATCTGGAATACATATAATACCATAAATAGTACAAGTATATAGTGGTGGAACTTTCAAGAGAATCATAAGCTTGTACAACCACTTATAACTTCCTTAAAGGTTCCCAAAAAGTGACATAGATCATAAAGTACAAATACAAGATGTAACAAAAGTAATGCTAATAGTCCTAAGCTCCAGAGCTTTCAAACTTAATCTTCACGTAAGCTCCAAATCGCTCAACCTGTAAACGTACTGGCACCCCTGTCTGTATCTAAAACAAAAGTGGTGGAATAGGGTGACTCCACGGACTCAGTAGGGGGATCACTCCGGTTTAATATAAAAACAGTGTAATATGCAAGATTTACATTATTGGGGATTTCATAAATCAATTTATATCCGGAGTGTCTTACCTATATGCGTCTTGATTAATATGTATGCATTATATATAAATCTGAAAGCATCACTACTTATTTAATTTCTGACTAGTGCATATACATAGACTCATCCTTGATATGTGCATATTATACCTTTATTTGATTTGGCATTAACCCTCTTATCTCTTTCTACCTCCACATCACCAAATTCCAAGACTATGAGCTCATATCTCTCTAGTTTCTACTAGACACACGGGGAAAGAGGGGTTTATCACCTTCCCTTACTAGTGATGTCAGTGACCGAGGTTGCTAACCCTCCCTTACTGACAGCACTAGTGACCGAAGGTTACACTTGCCTATTTTGACATTTCGTTGTATTTCCATCGTACTCAAAATATCATAATATAATATTCTGACTTACTATCATGTCAAAATATATATGCACATAAACAACTGGTAATGCATACAAGTCATGTATAACCATCTAGATTCATAAATCACCTAAACACATAGCACTTATGCACATAATTGTAATCACATATCATTTTCTCGTTAATTTATTTATTTCATTTCATAATCACCATTTTCTATTGTAAACATATATAATAAACATGTTACAGTGGTTTAGATCCCTAGAAAAGGGTTAGAAATCATTAAAATGCAAAATCAAAAAATTTCAACACTTTAAACAATTCTGCGAGATGGCCGCTAGCGCGTCCTCTGCGGCTGCTAGCGTCCAATAATGCACGACCACTCGCTAGCACCTAATTTATGGTCGCTAGCGCGTGGTCATTCGCTAGCGGCTATGATTTGGCCGCTAGCGCGTGTCCCGACTCTGCATCTATACCAGTTTCAGAACAGCAAACATATTCGAGCATATAATGATTTCTAACCGATCTTTATACATGAAAACACACAAATACATTTTATAACATATATCTAAACCCCTACCTCTTGTAGTTTCACCCTCTAATGCCAAAAACCACCTTGTTCTTCCTTAAGCTACTTTCTTAACACTCTATCTAGACCTTGATGATGATGGAGACAATCCTAGAGCCTCTGATGGATTATGATCGGTTCAAAGTGAAGGAAATGAAGTGAGGAACTCGAATATGAGGTTAGTTTCTGAGTGAGTTGAGTTTTGGGTGGAGTGGTGATGAGGTTTGTGAAGTTTGGTGTTTATGGAAGTTGAGAGAATTATCGGTAGCGACCGTTCTCACTGCATTACCCGCTAGCGCCTTGTTATTGTCGCTAGCGAGGAAGCTCTACCGACTCATCCGCTAGCGAGCTAAGCTAGCCGCTAGCGATGAAGTACTGCTACATGACAGTAGCACCAAGCAACATACTTCAAAAATCCTAAAATGCATCTAACTCACTTCAAACCTTTACCAACAGTTCCTACTAGTACTTATACACTTGTGCAAACATACTCTTACTAGAATTTCCATTTATTTCTTAAATTCCCTACCTAGATCGTCATTCTTAACTCATTTTTATATTATACCAACTTCTCAACCTTATGCAATTCACTTACCACATCTAATACACATTTTTCCACATAGTACACATAACACATATTTAGTCGATCATACATGTCAAAATACATTCTAATACACATATATCCCAATTATGCCTTGATCGAAGCGATTTTCACTAAATCTCTCCGATTAAAGCATGATTAGGATTTTGGGGTCTTACATTGAAGACTACGAATACGTCTTCAACAACAACAAATTCACCATGGTTACCTTTAACAACATCAAGAAGAAGAAGGTTCCAGAGGCAAAGACTACAAAGATGGAAGAGGCCAAGCCTTCTAAGGCTACTGCTGGATCTAAGAAGCCTTCAAAGGCTGAGAAAGGGAAAAGCAAAGTTGATGATCCCTTAGAAGGAAAGAAGAAGAAGCAAAAGGCAACCCACCTTTCTGCAACAAGGGTGACGAGGAGCATGGTTTCTGAAGAGACTGCTTCTGATCAACCTCTGGTCAGAAAAAGGAAAGCATCTTCACCTCCCACTCTCAAGGTTCTAGACGTCCCAATCGAAAGCAAGAGAAAGCGCGGTCGGTTGGTAAAAGCGTATTCTAAAACTCCTCCATCTTTTATTAAATCTTCTTCTGTTTCTGTTCCTTTTTGATCTAAGACTAAACTCCTTCCTTCCTTGAACTATCAGGGAAAGAAACACAAAGGAGAAGGTCTTACTTCGAAGACTTCTCAGAAACAAAGCCCACCAAAGGTGACGGGTAAAGAGATCGTGGCAGTAACTACTGATGCTGCTACCGCCGCTGCTGCTGCAACTGTTGTTGAGGAGCAAGAAGCTTCTCATCACTCCTCCCCCTCTGGGAATGTCTCTCCAGCTCGAGAAGACATTTGAAGGCAAGGAGGAAACACTGTTGATTCCTCTTCTGAGGAAGATGGAACAAGATTTCGAGTGGAGCATCGCACCCCAGATGCTGGGAACTCTTGGAAAGGGCCCAAGGAGAAGCAACAAGAAACTTCTGTGGCTGATCTTTCTGAAGCAACCACCACTGAGGTTGCTGGAGTTGATTTTGAGAAGCTGTCTCAGAGGATGCAAGACATCCAGATGGTCATTGATCAACCATCCGAGACTCAAAGGCAAGATCCTGCAATGCATCCTCCACCACCACCTTCTCCACCCAAGACTCAGCTGGAGGCTGAGAAACACAAGAAGAGTACCCAAGATCAAACTCATCCCTCTTCTTCCTCTCAGAAAGAACCAACTTCTGACGTTGGTCATGTCTCTTTTGAGACCCCCAAAGAACATGAGGAAACTCATGTCTCAACGCACACTGAAGTGCTAGGGACCACCAGCACTGGGCTCAGCTCAGAGGTGGCCACTGACGCTACGGTGGCTGCATGTGTTGCAGCGGTAGAGGAATTTGTTGTCGGAAGTTCCTTGGAAGGGACTCAGACTGAGAAAGACTCTCAAGAGGAACCTGAGGTTCTTCACTTTGATGTGACTGAGATAGCCCCCTCCACCTCCGATCAACCTGGTCCTACCTTCTTTGTGACTGACTCAATGATTGGATCTGGCTTCCTACTAGGAAGAATGGTTCAGACTCCGCCATCTGTGAACTTTCGGTCGTTTCCTGGTCGATCTGAGAAGATGAAGGCTATTGAAGCCATTCATAAGCAAATATCCACCTTCAATCTTTCAGAAGATGCGCAGACATCTGGTGCTATTGAGCAACCTTCAGATGCACAACCTTCTGACCTGGGAATCATTCCAGTTTCCGAGGATACTCAGAAACAGCCTTCTGATGAGGTCATTGAAGTTGATGTAGAAGCTGTTCAAGAGGAAGAGCCTACACCTCCATATGAGAAAAGGGATGTTATTGATGAAGTTCTTGAGGCTGAGATCACTCGCCCTCCTCCATCTCAACCCTCATCCTTTGTGCTACCTGCTTCTGATCTCTCTGATCTACCTCCAGAATGTCCTCCCAATGCTGGTCAAAGAGAAATCATGATGGAAATGTCCAAGCTGTTACGGTACATTGCTCGGAAGCAATAGGTCTAAGTCTATGATGGTGTTTATGTAAAAGCCACCATATTTTATGTAACAAAGGGGGAGTAGATATATTGATAATATTTTTGCTTTATGTAAACAATAGCCAAGGACTTAGGGGGAGCCAAAGCATTTGTAATCTCTTTTTGATATTAATGAAAATCATTATTCTTTTTGGCATCTCATTATGATTAGCCTTGTATTTCTGAAAATCACATAATAACTATCAAGAAATACACGCTATATTTCTGATAATCTTTTACAGTGCTTATTCATTGCATATTATAACTGTTGATTTCCCAATCAAGAAATCAATTTGTATTCAAGAATGCAACCAAAAATTGCAAGCATTAATCCACACACACAAATTTTAATAGCATTCAACCAAGAAAATAGGGAGCAACCCAAAGAAACAAATAGAAAGCTTCAAGAGAAAATAGGTTTCTAACACTATCTCAACACCAAGCACCAAGAGAACTACTCACACATAAAGAAATTAGAAATGAGAACAAGAGAAATTGATAGCAAGAATGAAAACTGAAATTAAAATATCAACAATAATTCAAGAGTGAAAATGTATCCAAGAACACCAAATCTGGAGAAAAGAAAATAAAAACCTAGAGAGAAGTTGGAGCTTCACTCTCTAGAAACTAAAAGAGGAAAAGATAACCTAATTGTAAGTGAGAATATCCCAAAAGTGCTCCCCTCATTACATTAAAAGTCCCAAATTAAGAAATGAAAGATAGGAACCAAAAAGCAAAAATTACAAATTATAAAAGCTGTCAGCCGCACAGTGGTCGCTAGCGACCACAAACATAAAGGGCCATAATTCAATCTTCATCGAGCATTGGTCGCCAGCGACCAATGTGTCTGGTTGCTGGGTCGCTGGCGACCACTCCCTGGGCCAAAATTCTGCAGCATTTTCTCCGGCTCATCCAAGCGTCCGCTTCTTCACTCCTTCGCTCCTGCTGCTCCCGAGACTCAAAGTAGACCCGGCCTAGGTTCCTGAAATCCTAAAACACTAACCAAGAGTGCATTAAAAGATAATAAGACCAAGTACTACTATAGAATCCTCTTTAAAGTCCAATTTTTACTTCAACCCGCAAAACACAAAACAAATCACAAACAAAGCAAACAAATGCAAATAAGACTACTAAGGAACACAAGATGCACATATAAGGATAAAGAATGCACAGAATTTCGCATCCTATCAGGTGTTGACATGTTGCTAGTTATGCCATGATAATACGACTAAGTAAGATAATGAATATAATTGAACCACAGACATAGCTTTATGACATGTATGTTGTTTGTACTACTTGCTGACCGTCTTGAGTAGTTACACCACCTTGATTAGTACTACGGCAGACGCTATGTCCCGGATGCAAAATTCCCGGTAGATCTTTGTGTGGTATGCTAATTAGCGGTGAACCGCCCAAGCCCGCCAAGTACGTTCCGATCCCGGTTACCGGACGGCTTGGTGACAGATACAGTTTACCCCTCGTGGGGCAGTTAGGACTAAACTCTAGTTGCGTGCTGGGAGTTAGTTCCCAGATTCAGATACAGTGTTGCAGTAGTAGGCTTGGGTTGTTTTAGTGTGACCATTCGACAGGATATTGTTTGTATGGATGATAACATGCCAGTATGTGTTATGTATGTTGTAGAGGTCGTAGCAGTGTCTTCGGTGAGCTCCGCTTCTGACGTGGAGTCTTTTAGTTATTTGGATTAGGTCTTTATTTCATCAGTTTCAGTTGTAATGCTCCAGATAGTTTTCTTTATGTTTAGTCTGCTCCAGACACTGGAGGCAGGATTCCCTTCTTTCAGTATGTTATTTATTGCAGTTATGTGTAATCTCAGAACAGTAATGATTTCCAAACATTTACAATTATGATTAATTGAAGTTAAACAGTTATATATTCAGTTATCAGCTTAAGCATTTATGATATTGTTATTATGTCATGTCCTAGTAACGTGTTCGTTGGGACCGAGCCCTTCACACGGACACCCCTTAGTAGCGGGGTGTTACAGCATAACCAGGGGATAATCCCAAGGAAGCTCAGAAAGGCCGACTACGTCTTGAGAAGAGCCAACATCGGGGCACCAAACCCAGGAGAAGGAAAACTTGCTGCAAACTGGGAAGGGCGATACAGAGTAAAAGAATCCCTAGGGAAAGAAGCTTACAAGCTAGAAACTCTAGAGGAAAAAGAAATTCCGAGGTCATGGAATACCACCATCCTTAGGAAGTTTTATTTGTAATTTTATTTTATTGTAATTTGTGATCCCTCAACTCGTACTCTTTCCTACCACGGGATTTTGCCCTAAGGAGGGTTTTGCCCATGAAGTTTTAATGAGGCGGGTTCGAGAAGACATCAATAAATGAATCTTTTTTCATATTTTTATTACGTTTTATATTTTATCCTAGTGTCCGAGGTACTAACCTGTCACGAAATAAAAAACCCAAGTTGGTTAAGACCCCGATAAGGTCAATACCCGAGATGGTTAGATGAATTAAAACTCAAGTTGGTTAAGACCTCGAGAAGGTCAAAACCCGAGCTGGTTATTAAATAGAAATAAAACCCGAGATGGTTATTAATTTGAAAGGGTAAATCGAGCAAGTTAAAAGTACGAGTTAGCTAGCACAAACAAGTAAAGCCGAATATTATAGATACTTAAACCAAAAACAGGTAAGTCATATACAAGTATGTTATAAAATATGTATGTTATAATCTCGGAGCCTGAGCAAAGTAAGCCGGCACGAACCCCCGAAGGGGAACCCGGGAAATATACAAGTATAAACCGGCACAAACCCCGAAGGGAACCCGGATAAAAGTAATAAAAGCAAAAAAGGAAGTCATGAAAATACAAGTAACACAAGTCAAGTGTCGGGAGCGTTGGCGTCAGGAGCAGTCTCGAAGGCGAGGACCTCGAGGTTGGTAGGAGGCGTGGATTGACCTTCCTTGAGCGAGTTAGGATCCACAACGACCAGTTTCCCGTCCTCAATCGTGGTGTACATACCAACTTGACTGAGATCAAGGTCGAGGGCCAGGATGCAGACTTGGTCCTTGATAAAGGCAGCCACAGCCAAAGTGGAATAAGCCAAGCCCCTTGCATCTTGTCCACCTCATTCTCGAGCTTGGAGATGGCTTGAGTTGAGGAGAGACGGAGGTCATCCAGCTCGCCCATTAGCTCCTCGTTTTACTTCTTCTCCTCCTTGAGCTCCTCCTCGGCGCTGCACCGACCTTCTTCTGCACCCTTCAACTCGCCTTGGGTAAAGGAGAGGTCCTAGGTGCGTGCCTCCTGGGCCTCACGAAGAGTGTCCATCTCATCTCGGGCTCCCCAACCCAGCACAACCAAGGGCTCTACATGACGAAGGACTGTGATAGTCATTGCCTAAGCCCTCTCACCCCACTCTAGAAAGCTGCAGAGATCCTCCGCCTTCTCAAGCTCGGCGGCAGCTGCCGGGTTATGAAGTTCCTAGTCGATCATCTCCGAGAAATTGTAATCCCTTTGAAAGGGAGAGAGGCCGAAAGGACCAGAAGAGTCATGTTTCTTCTTCTTACGAGCTTCGGAGGGGGCGGAGAAACCCAACTCAGTACCTTCATCCATCTCCGGGATATTGCGTTTAGAGCCAGGAGGGGGTGTAGGAGCGGTGGTAGCCACCAGGATGGACCCCGAGGCAGGGGCAGCCGCAGAAACAGCCTTCGTGCCCGAGCTGCTTGCTGAAGCTTTCTTCTTCTTCTTCTGGGCTAGGCAGATGGCTCGGAGGGCGTCGAGGTTGGCTGCGCTCGTCATGGTGCCTGCGAAAAAGGGAAAAACACCTAGTCAAAAACGGCGTCAGCAAGATAATGAAATGTCGATAAGGGGAGTAGGATTACCGATCTCTCTTACGACGTCAGAGTCGCTACCCCGGACCAGTTTCTTTAAAACGAGATTCTTCTCCCGATGAGAGTCAAGGAAAAGCTGGGCAAGGCCAAATTCAGCCTTGGTCATGTCCTTGTCTTTTAGGTCTACGGTGTAAACCTCCCGGTGCCAGTATAGAGGGAGCCGAGGAGTGCTTTCCTTCGTAGACCAAAAAGGGATAGTGTTTTCCGTGGCGCATACCCGGAAATACACTTCCTTGAAATTGTGAACAGAGTCCTTGAAGAGGGTGAAAACCTTCCGACCTGCACGAGCTCGGAGGGAAGCCCACCCCTCGGATCCATGGGGAAGACTGATGTCGAAGAGATAATAAAAGGTCTTCAGGAGTGGAGGGACCTCGAGGTGGTCACAGATCCACTCGAAGCCTCGGACCATAGCCCATGAGTTGGGGTGGAGCTGAGTAGGGGCAACCCCCGCAGTCCTAAGTACCCTCATCGCGAAGTCGGTGAACAGGATCCGAATCTGGATCTGAGTGAAGAGGATATCGTACATGTAGAAGAAGTCCCTAGGTTGTTGAAGGGAACCCTCTCATCTGCTGAAGGAGCCTCAATAAGGTATTGACCATGGGCTCCCTCAGTGAAAAATTGTTCCTGGGACTAGACAGCGGCAACATAAGCCTCGTCGACTACCGAGGCGATGCCAAGAGCTTCCTCCCCGGTCCAGTTGTATTCATCATTGAGCAGGAGGGCACGTTGGATCTCGGGCTTCAGACGTTTACCCATTACCTACAAAGGAAACCATTCAAAACAATTTAAAATCTGTTCTCGGAAATCGGGATTTGATGTTTTAAATGGTTTCCAGTGAAAGGAAGAAGGGGGCATAACAAATCCCATTAAGGGAGGCCGAGCTCCGACGTCACCGCTCCGAACAAACAAGTGTAAATATGAGCTAAAGCATGAAAGGAGTATAAGTCTTTTCTACAGAATGGATTAAGGTTCACCCAAGCCCGGACCAAAAACGGAGCCCGAGAAAAAAAGGCAACTGAGGTTCGATGTCTATTGTCTAAAGTCCCTAAAGGGCGATAAGGGCATTGTAATCGCGAGCAAAGGTTGAGGAAAAGCGAAAATAGGGGCGTTCGCTTAAAACGCAACCCGTGAACCTAACCCACGACTGAGCAATATGCAAAAATGGCATAAGGTTCAAGAAAACCCAAACTTAAAACCAAAACCCATAAGTCACAAACAGTACGAAATCAGAGGCCTCAGAAGAAAAACTCTTAAAAAACTCAAAATGCAAGAAAGTTGCAGGGGAAGGGAGAATAGCTTACTAAGTTCAAAGAAGAGGAAGCGACTAATGGTGAATGGTGAAACCAACGAACTCCTGAAACTCCTCGCGGCGGCGTAATTTTTGGACGGAGGGCGGAGCACGGTGAAATGAGGGAGAGGAGAATCGCAGTGAGAAGAATAGCAGAGAGAAGAAAGAACAAGAAGTAGAGAGGAGAAAGCGAAATGGGGAAGATGAGAAACAGTGACCTATTGCCAAAAGCAGGGGCACAGTTCCGTCATTTCGCGTCCCAAAGTAGGGACATTCTTGACAATTCGCGTGTAAAATTAGGGGCAGATGCGGAAGATCCGAAATCCATCTCGGAGACGTTTCGTCTCCAAACGACACGTGTCGCACATCGAGCGGTACGAAGTGACGTGAAGGGACGTGCATCAGAGGCAGGTGGGCACGAATCACGAGGCTTCTCTTGATATTTCAACTCGAACCTCGGATCTTATCCGAGTTAGGGGCAATGTTCACACCCCGGATTGTGGCCCAATCCGATGGCCCAATTCGGAACCTCACTTATGGCCCAAAAGGATGGCCCATGTTGCAAAGAGACGGAAGTACAATAAGGCCCAAGGTAGGACCTCGGTCCCCACAATGGGATGAGTCCAGATCGAGGCCCACTATCCCTTAAGGCCCAATAACAGTTCAGCGGCCCAAAGGAACTGGATCCGGAGCTAGACTCGGGTACGGGACCCACGACCCGACACAAAGTCGATAACATTGTAACCCCCAATTAGGGCGGAAGCATGGAAGCGAGCGGATATCAACACCGAGAAATCCGGAGCCACGATCGACACTACGCGGAAAGCGGGGAGGCCGTTACCCCGAGTCGTTCGGTGTTGGCAGCACGGAAATGGCTCGAGTCCCCCTCTATAAATAAGGTGTCACCACAAGGTATCAGGTACGCTTTCAGTTGAGTTCCCATACACTGAGTGATTAATGACTTAAGCTTCGGAGTCTTTTCAAGGAAAACATCCCCCGCGCCTTGGAGAGTTGTTGTGCGAGGAGTCAGAGACCAGCGACAGTTCATACCTCGGTTAAAGGTACGAAACATATATATATGTGTGTGTGTGTGTGTGTGTTGGAGGTGTGTGTAAACTATGTGCAATATCATGTGTAAAGCTGTTTTCTTCTATATATATGTGCAAATTATTTTGTGTATTTGTTCTTGTAATGTCAATACATATAATTAATTTCTTAATATTGTATTATATTATAATATCATTAATGAAAATATATCATTAATTACGTTGATTGATTTCTTACCATTTTTAGAGCAGTTGGCTACTAAGTTGGCACATATTGTTGTACCTGTAGCATTGCTGGTGTATGTATCAGCAAAACATGATTTATGCATTCTACAGATAAATTTTTTTTTTCAAATATATTTATAAATACACACATAAAACCTATTCAAAAGTCATATTGTGCATTGCAACTAATACAAGGTTCTATTTACAGTTTTTCAAATCCCAAAAGTTTATTGATGATGAGATGTATAAGGAGTTGATAGATATTTTTTCAAGGTATACGGTGCTTCACCTGTAAACTACATTTATTTTATGTAGCGCACTTTTACATCATATTTACTAAGTGAAGGAAATTTCAGATATTCCAAAGCTATTTGGACTCCCTGTACCGAAGTACTGCAGTGACAAATAGACCAGATAGTCGCATTGTAATTAGGATAACTTTATCAAGGATAGAATGTTGGAGAAGTATATTTTTATTACATCTTTTAGTCATTCAATGTGTTTTTAAGAATTACTTAAACTATTGTCGTTTACAAATTCAAGTTTTCTATTTATTTAATCGATATGTTTTTTTAATTAGATAATATCTCCCATTGAATGTATACGCTACGTCATTCTATTATCAATGATGTTGCTAAAAGTGTCGTTATTTCTTTTAACTACAATCAATTTAGAGTTTAAAGAGCAAGTTTCCCAAAAAGGTATTGAATTAATTAACTATAGTAGTATAGTTAGTTAACCCAAGTCGTTTCTCAAAGGAGGCTTAAATATTTGATCTTCATATGTATAGTATATGTAAATAAAGTTTGGGGATTGTGTAAGATATTGTGTCACTATGAAGTGTAAGATATTACCAAGATAAAAGAGGTCTTGGTGTTGAGTAGTGTATAAAACCACATTTTCCCTATCATAAACTCACATAGGCATTTTATCAAACACATGGACTGCAATCTACACATGCATGGAAAATAAATAACTTAAGAGATTCTAATCCAAACCAATTAAGCTAAATTAACCTAGACACAAGCAAATCCAATTCTCAATCAAGAATAAGCCCAACTCTCCTAGTTCATGGGCACAAGATATTAATCTACATCAAAAACCCAAAACCCCAAGAACACAAATTAATTCTCCAATCAAAGAATCAATTTGTATTCAAGAGTGCAACAAAAACTTGCAAGCATTAATCCACACATACAAATTTTAATAGCATTCAACCAAGAAAATAGGGAGCAACCCAAAGAAACAAATAGCAAGCTTCAAGAGAAAATAGGTTTCTAACACTATCTCAGCACCAAGCACCAAGAGAACTACTCACACATAAAGAAATTAGAAATGAGAGTAAGGAGAGAAATTGATAGCAAGAATGAAAACTGAAATTAAAATATCAATAAAAATTCAAGAGTGCAATTGTATCCAAGAACACCAAATATGGAGAAAAGAAAAATAAAAACCTAGAGAGAAGTTGTAGCTTCTCTCTCTAGAAAACTAAAAGAGGAAAAGATGACCTAATAGTGTATGTGAATATTCTAAAAAGTGCCTTCTCGTTACATTAAAAGTCCCAAATTTAGAAATGAAAGATAGGGACCAAAAAACAAAAATTACAAATTATAAAAAGCTGTCAGCCGCACAGTGGTCGCTGGCGACCAGAATGACTAGTCGCTGGGTCGCCAGCGACCACAAACAGAAAGGGCCTTAATTCTACCTTTATCGAGCATTGGTCGCCAGAGACCAATATGTATGGTTGCTGGGTCGCTGGCGACCACATCCTGTGTCAAAATTCTGCAACAATTTCTCCGGCTCATCCGTGCATCCGCTCCTTCGCTCCTGCTGGTCCTGAGACTCAAAGTAGACCCGGCCTAGGTTCCTGAAATCCAAAAACACTAACCAAGAGTGCATTAAAAGATAACAAGACCAAGTTGTAAGCTCCAGAACCCTTCTGAGAGAAATTGAGTTATTTCTCTTAGAGTGATAGAAGGTTTTAATGATAACAAAGTAAGCCATAAGTATAAAAATTTTACTTAAGGTTTTGCTAACATGTGTGCTAAGTGTCTCAGAAAGCTTAACGTTTTGCAAATTCCATGAGTAAAGATCAAGACAAGAAATGAGTAACCTTATGAACTACAAAGAAGAAATCATGGCGTGAAAGACATCAGAAAGGATAGTCAGAAAACGCAAAGGTGAAAGTGCAGTTCTGAGAGAAGAACACTGTCGCCTCAGAAAGGTCTCAGAAGACCTTGTGACTGGTGGTTCTCACAAGGGTCCTTCCTCAGAAGGGTCCTCCCTCAGAAGGTTCGCCTCAGAAGTCCGTACAACTCTCAGAAAGTGGACTCAGAAGGAACCAAGTGTCAAGACTCAATGGATAAAGCATCAACTCTCAGAAAGCTCGAAACAGCAAGCAAAAGGAAGTGGGAACACGCGCACTGTACAAGTCAGAAAGTTCCTCATTTCGCGCTGACTGTTGCAGGGAGCCGTTCTGAGCCAGAGACAACCACATCAGCAAAGTGAAAGCTTCTAAATTCGCGGCTCTTTGATGCCTATATATATGAGTTCGATTCCAGAGCATGGTGACGAAAATTCTAGCTCAAAAACTCTTGATTAATCGTGCCAAAACTCTGTTGAATTGAAAATCAGAATTTGCGAAAACTTAGAACTTTCTCAGAAAGACAATTTTTCGAAACTGTTTTTCTAACTTTGCGAGAAAATCTTCTAGCTTTGTATTGGTGTAAATTCTTACATTTGTAAGTTAATTCTAGAAGTCTACTAAGAGAAAACAAAGTCTGTATCTTAATCTTAGTAGTGTTTTCGAAGCAAAAACTCTTTCCAAAAAACGCTAAGTCCGTCGCGTGTGAAGGCAGTTTTAAGTCCTTGATTGTTTGAGGCAAACTAAAGTCCTTAAGTGTTTAAGGCAATCGAAGTCCTCTATTGTGAGGCAAGGAAAAGTCCTTAATTAATTTAAGGCAAGTAAAGTCCTCTAGTGTTGGAGGCAAGAAAATCCACCTCGGTTTGTGAAGTGGTGAAAGTCCTTTACGTGGTAAAGGCAGAGTTGTCTGAGAAGGCACTATAAGAAGAATATCTAAAGAATTCTCAACTGAAGGTTGAGGACTGGAGTAGGTTAGTTAATACTGAACCAGTATAAAAATCTCATTGTGTTAAGCTTTTCTTCCTTTAACTCTTACTTTCTAAGAAAACAAATAAACACATCTTTTAACTTAATCATAACTGAGAAATATTTTAAGTTAAAATCAGAAAGAGTTTAAGTGAAACTAATCTTAAAACACTTTCACAATTTACTCAGAAAGGTACTTTCTCAGAATGGTAAAAGCTCTCAGAAGCTTAGCTTTCTCATAAAGCTCTTTCCGCTGCAAACATTCAATTTACCCTTCTGAGTAAAACAGTCTTCTAAGAAAATCTTTTTAGAAGAAATTTTAAACAAGCACGATTTAACCCCCCCTTCTCGTGCACAAATACACCTTCAATTGGCATCAGGGCTCGGTCCTTAAGGGGTTGAGCACTTAACAGTGTCAAGGAAAAAGATCTAAGAAGGGACTATGGACTCACCAGCTGCGTTCATATCTGATGGGGCTTCAATCAACAGACCTCCAATGTTCCTTGGAGATAGTTTCGACTATTGGCGTGACAGGATGACTTTGTTCATCAAGCACACCAGTCTTGACCTATGGGACAGGATTGAAAATGGCGATTATCAACCTCTGCAAACAATAACAGAACAAGCTGTTGTTGCAGCAGATGCTGAACCTGGAGCAGCACCTCCAGCGCCCAGAACTTACACCAGATGAGTTCCCAATGATGATTGGACTCAAGAAATGAAGGAGAAGATTCAGCTGAACTTCAAGGTCAAGTACATTCTCCTCTGTGCACTACCTAAGGTAGAATACGACAAGATAGTGTCGTGTGATACAACACAAGAGATATGGGAAAGGCTTCACATGTTGCATGAAGGAAATGATGAAGTCAAGGAGACCAAGATATCCATGCTCGTACACAAGTACGAATCCTTCTGCATGCAGCAAGATGAAACCATTGACAGCATGTCAATACGGTTTCTTCATATAATCAACCAGCTCAAAGTCTTGGGGAAGACTTACTCAAACGCTGAGATGGTCAGAAAAATTCTCAGAAGTCTCTCCTCAAAATGGCGTCCAAAGGTTACAGCAATCCAAGAAGCCAAGGATCTAAATCAGCTTGGTTTGGATGTGTTATTTGGCTCTCTCATAACACATGAGATTGAGCTGGAAGGATTGCTTGGAGGACCATCTTCTTCATCCAAGCCTCAAAAGAGCTTGGCTCTTAAAAGTCAAATAAAGAGATCCTCAAAAGCTCTCAAGGCCGAAGAAGCTTCTGAGTCAGAAGATGAGTCAGACTCAGAAACAGAAGAGGATGACATTTCTCTTCTCGTCAGAAAAATGAAGAAAGCCTGGAGGAAAAGGCCAAGCAGAGGCAAAGAGATCACTCCTAAGAAAGGAAAGCTGAAGCCTTCTGAAGCCACATGCTATGGCTGTGGAGAAAAGGGTCACTTCAGAACGGAATGTCCTCAGAACAAAGGGAAGAAGAAATTCATTCCCACAAAGAAAAAGAAAGCAATGGCTGCCACATGGAGTGACTCGGAAGAAGAAGGTTCTGAGCCAGCAAACAATGAAGAAGCCAACGTCTGCTTCATGGCTGGTACTGACTACATTCTGGAAACAGAATCTGAGTCAGAAGAGGTACCTAACTCCCCTCCTCTTTCATATTCACATAATGAGGTCTCAGAACTCTATGAAGAGCTTCTGAGAGACTCAAATGAATTAGCTAACAGTTTCAGCAATTTAAAGAAAAATTACAAACATCTAGAAGCTGAAAATGCTAGACTAATTCAGGAAGTTGAGAACCTAAAACTTGAAAGAGATGATTTTAAAAACAGATA
This sequence comes from Aeschynomene evenia, assembly GCA_013621005.1. NCBI lineage: Eukaryota > Viridiplantae > Streptophyta > Magnoliopsida > Fabales > Fabaceae > Aeschynomene > Aeschynomene evenia. The sequence continues at coordinate 16,057,415 of CM024263.1, read as the reverse complement.
TCTTGAAAGTCAAAATCTCTATCAAGCTTTAGAAACAATGTCTTCTGTAACTGTTGAAAAGGCTGAAGTAGCCTTAATCGAATTACAAAAGACAAATGAGCTTCTCACTTCTGATTTAGTTAAGATGGTCAATGGTGGGAAAATGATGACTCTTTTACTTGGAGGTCAAAGACCTTACAAAGATAAAAGAGGACTCGGATATGAAGAAGTTTTTGAACCCAACGACCTTGATCCTTCATTAACTAAATCACATCGCATGTGCATCTCATGTTTCAAATATGGACATGGATCTGAGACTTGCCCTATGCTCAGTAAAGAAAACACTTCTCTGCCAAAAAAGGCTTAGAAGGTTAAAAATTATCAGAAGGCTAAGCCTTCTCAGAAGACAAATCCTTCTCAGAAGGATAAGACTTCTCAGAAAGCAAAGGCCTCTGAAAAGGGCAAGGAAAAGGTTTCTGAGTCTCAGAACCACAATCCTTCTAAGAAAAGAAGACAAAAGGCTCAGAAAGCTAACAAGCAAGGACCCAACAATGCATGGGTACCTAAACCATTAAAATTTGTGTCTGCAGGTGTATCAACAAGCACTGCTCCACCACCAAGATGAGCAGTGGTACTTAGACAGTGGCTGCTCGAGGCACATGACTGGAAGCAAGCACTGGTTTAGAAACCTTCAACCAAAGAAAGGAGGAACTGTGCGATTCGATGATGGTGCCAAAGGGAAAGTCATTGCCATAGGAGATGTTGGTAAGGATTCTACTCACCAAATCTCAGATGTACTTTTAGTTTATGGCTTGACACACAATCTATTGAGCATTAGTCAATTCTGTGACAAAGGCTTAAAGGTTGAGTTTCATGCCAAATATTGCCATGTGACTAATCTCACTAACGGCAAGATCGTTCTAGAAGGAAAACGAGTTGGTAACATCTATGTTATCCATCTAGATGATCTAAAGGATCAAAATGTGAAGTGTCTTGTCTCTGTCCAAGAAGACAAGTGGCTTTGGCATAAGAAACTTGGTCATGCTCATATGAAGCTTCTTTCTGAGCTCTCTCAGAAAGGAATTGTAAAGGGCCTTCCCAACATCAAGTATCAGAAGGATGCAACTTGCGACTTCTGTGAAAAGGGAAAACAAACCAAAGCCTCATTTCCAAGTAAAAGTGGAATTTCTACTCAGAAACCACTTGAACTCCTTCACATGGATCTCTTTGGACCAACTAGGACGGCTTCCCTTTCTGGAAAACGCTATGGTCTTGTCATAGTGGATGATTATTCCAGATTCACTTGGGTATTCTTTCTAGCTTCTAAGGAAGAAACTTTTGAAAAAATCAAAGCTTTTGCGAAAAGAGTTTCAAACGAAAAAGACTCTCACATTCACACCATACGATCCGATCATGGAGGTGAATTTGAGAATCATGCTTTTGAAAAGTTTTGTGAAAATCTGGGCATTGCTCATGAATTCTCTTCTACCAGAACTCCTCAACAAAATGGAGTGGCTGAGAGAAAGAATCGAAGCCTTCAAGAGATGGCAAGAACAATGCTCTTAGAAAGTGGTCTTTCAAAAGGTTTTTGGGCTGAGGCTGTAAACACATCATGCTATATTCAGAATACAGTCTTTCTGAGACCAATTCTGAAGAAAACACCTTACGAGCTTTGGAAGAACAAAATACCCAACATATCATATTTCCATGTTTTTGGTTCTTCTTGCTTTATACTCAACACAAAGGACAAACTAGCTAAGTTTGATCCTAAATCCGATGATGGAGTATTCCTAGGATATTCCTCTGTCTCTAAAGCCTATAGAGTCTATAACAAGAGGAGCAAGTGTGTTGAAGAGACAATCCATATTATGTTCAAAGAACTTAGTAAGGATTTGCCTCAGAAGGTTGCTGATTTAGAAGATGAGTTTGAGAAACTCAACATCTCTTATGAGAAAGCCAAAAAGAAAATTCTTATAGATGATGAGAGTGATTTCCAATCTATGGAAAATCCTTCTCCATCTAAAGAAAAATCTAAAAACATCATTGAAGCTCCAGAACTTGGTGAATCTATTCCTCAAACATCAATGGAACTCAGATTCTCAGAAGATCGAGCTTCTGATGACTCAGAACGAGAACCTTCTGAGCTACCTTCTCAGAACCCTATTCCTAAAGGATATAGAGGTTCGAGAGACTTGAAAAATGTCTCTCAGAATGAAGTCTTGGGTGATCCCGAGCGTGGTGTTAGAACCAGAAGGAACTACACGAATCTTGCTATGGTTTCTGAACTTGAACCAGAGTCCATAGAAGAAGCGTTAGATGATCCTAGCTGGATAAATCCCATGCAAGAGAGAACTAGACCAATTCGAGAGAAACCAAGGTTGGAAACTTACTCAGAAACCCAAAGGCAAAAGTGTTCATTGGGACTAAATGGGTATTTCGAATCAAGCTTGATGAAAACGGTCAAGTCGTGAGAAATAAGGCCAGATTGGTTGCTCAAGGGTACAACCAAGAAGAAGGATAGACTAAGACGAAAACCTTTGCTCCAGTCGCAAGATTGGAGGCTATTAGAATGTTGCTAGCTTTTGCAGCACACAAAGGCTTCAAACTCTATCAGATGGATGTAAAGTCCGCCTTCTTAAATGGATACCTTTCTGAGGAAGTTTACGTGAAAAAACCTCCTGGATTTGTGAATGATTCTTTCCCAGAACATGTTTTTAAGCTTACAAAGGCTCTCTACGGTCTAAAACAAGCTCCCAGAGCTTGGTATGATAGATTGAGCTCCTTCTTGCTTACAAATGGATTCTCAAGGGGAAAGTTGACACCACCTTATTTACTCTCTCAGAAGACTCTGGCTTCTTAATTGTCCAAATTTATGTTGATGACATAATCTTTGGTGCAACAAATGAGAGGCTGCAAAGAATTCTCCAAGCTAATGCAAGGAGAATTTGAGATGAGCATGATGGAGAACTTAAGTTTCTTCTTAGGATTGCAAATCAAGCAAGAGTCAAAAGGAACCTTTATACATCAAGAGAAGTATACCAAAGAACTTCTGAGGAAGTTTCTAATGGATAAAGCCAAGCCTATGAGCACTCCCATGCATCCTTCTCAAGTAATTGACTTGGATGAAAATGGTGAGAAAGTCTCAGAAAGCAACTATCGTGGCATGATAGGCTCTCTTCTCTATCTCACTGCCTCTAGACCAGATATTCAACTAAGTGTTGGCATCTGTGCTAGATTTCAGTCAAAACCTAAGCAATCACACTTAACTGCTGTTAAAAGAATTCTATGATATTTGATCGGAACTACTAATCTTGGCTTATGGTACGAGAAAGGTTGTTCTTCTGAATGTTGTAGGTTACTGTGATGCTGATTACGCTGGAGACAGGATCGATCGCAGAGCACAAGCGGATGCTGCTGTTTCTTCGGACAATGCTGGATTACATGGTCATGCAAGAAGCAGAACACCATTGCACTATCAACAGCTGAAGCTGAGTAATGTGTCAGCAGCAATTGCTGCGCTCAGATGCTCTGGATAAGAAATCAATTGCAAGATTATCAACTATGGTATGAGAAAATTCCCATTCTCTGTGATAATACAAGTGCAATTAACTTAGCAAAGAATCCTATTCAGCATTCTCGATCCAAGCACATAGATATAAAACATCATTTTAATTCGGGATCACGTGCAACAAAAGGCGATGTGGAAATCAAATTTGTGAATACTGAGGATCAAATCTCAGATATATTCACAAAGCCTTTACCCGAGGATCGTTTTAATGTTCTGAAAGGACTTCTTAATCTAAGATGTTTCTAAACTTAAAGATTTTTATAAATTATCTTCCTAGAAACTCCCCTTAGTCCTAAGTTTAGAATCTGAGACAAAAAGGTTAGAGCAAATCATCTGAGCAAAATGTTCGAGAGCATTTTTCTGAGGAATTTCAAGACTCAGAAGACCTACCTCTCAGAAAGGTAGTCTTCTGAATAACCTCTCAGAAAGAAGCACTCAAAGACCATCTATCTCAAAAGAGTGCCTTCGAGAGAGTTGTTACCAAACGGTAACTTTTGAATTAAATTCTGCAACGGCTAGTTCTTACCTACTCTATAAAATCAAACAGCCTTGTTCCAGAATTGATGTTTGCTCTCAAAATCTCACCCAAACTCTGTCAAAATTCTCTTCTCACCTCACCTCACCCTCTTCCCTCATTCCTCCCTTTTTCTCACTCAAACCATAAACCCATTCTCAAGTGGATGCGAAAATGAGTAAAGCAACCATCTCTTCTGATGAAAAAACAGAAGAAAAGGAAAGAGACTCACTCATCTTCTGCAGAGAGGCATGGGTTCTGAGACACCTCAGAAGGTCTCTTGGAAGAACCCGATGATAACCTTCATAACTGAAGATTCTGAGAAAGCATCAACAGATCAACTCGTAGGAAGAAAAAGAAATTGGATGCAAGTACGCTTCAGCACAAATGGAAGCACGAAGATACAATAGATAAAAGGTCAAAAACTCAGGTTTTGGATAATCGGAACTTACATGGTCAAACATCTGAGATTACCAAAACCTACATTCCAAAGAGTACAAATGCTGTTAGAACTGAGTTCTGCTCAGATACAGACACTGATACCTCTCATGTCTCAGCATCCTATGAGACTGAAGAAATTGTACAAGAAACTCAGTCTGATCAAGAAGTACACAAAGAAACCCTGGAGTGTCACTTCAATTTGATCAAGTCACCTCCACTCCAACTTGGTCCAACCCCCTCTGTATCAGATACGATAAGTGAATTTAGCTCTCACGAGGAGAGAATAGAAATAAATTCACCAGCGATGTGTGTTTTCAAAATACCTGCTGAAGAAAGAGTTATGGACAAAGCTGAAGAAGAAACTGAGAAAGGAGAAGAAGGGATTTCTGAAAAACTAAGATTGGAGTCGATGGATGCTATTCTTGAAGCTGAAGTCTTTCGGCCTCCTCCTCATCCCACTCTTCGGATGGCATACCTCCCGAATGCCCACCTGGTGCGGATCAAACAGAAGTTCAAATGGAAATGTGCAAATTGCTCCGCTTTATTGCTAGGAAGATAGCAGCTTGTCCATGATGATGTTTATATTAGCCACCCTTTTTGATGTAACAAAGGGGAGAAGAAAATAGATAATATTTTGGCTTATAAACAACTAGGCCTAGGATTTAGGGGGAGTACCTAGGAATTAGGAGAGCAACAGATTTAGGGAGCCAAAAATTTGTTTGTAACCCATTTGAATTTTAATGAAATATTATTCATGTTTGGCATCTCTCGGTTATAAAATAGCTTGGTATTTCTAAAAATCATATGTCATTCATCAAGAAATACATGCTATAATTGATAATCCTAAAACAGTATTCATACATTGCATACTTATCTGTTGATTATCAAAGCCTTCTAAGAAAATAACAAAGCATTCTCTCAGAAAGCTAAGTTAGTTTCTAAAGAAAGCAAAAGTGCATTCTGAGTAAGTGGTGAACTTAATCAGAAACACTTCAGAACTTAAGCATCAAAAGGGGGAGATTGTAAGCTCCAGAACCCTTCTGAGAGAAATTGAGTTATTTCTCTTAGAGTGATAGAAGGTTTTAATGATAACAAAGTAAGCCATAAGTATAAAAATTTTACTTAAGGTTTTGCTAACATGTGTGCTAGTGTCTCAGAAAGCTTAACATTTTGCAAATTCCATGAGTAAAGATCAAGACAAGCAATGAGTAACCTTATGAACTACAAAGAAGAAATCATGGCGTGAAAGACATCAGAAAGGA
>CM024263.1:16042261-16051551 GCA_013621005.1 Aeschynomene evenia | reverse complement strand
CGTACACAAGTACGAATCCTTCTGCATGCAGCAAGATGAAACCATTGACAACATGTCAATACAGTTTCTTCATATAATTAATCAGCTCAAAGTCTTGGGGAAGACTTACTCAAACGCTGAGATGGTCAGAAAATCTCAGAAGTCTCTCCTCAAAATGGCGTCCAAAGGTTACAGCAATCCAAGAAGCCAAGGATCTAAATCAGCTTGGTTTGGATGTATTATTTGGCTCTCTCAGAACACATGAGATTGAGCTGGAAGGATTGCTTGGAGGACCATCTTCTTCATCCAAGCCTCAGAAGAGCTTGGCTCTCAAAAGTCAAATAAAGAGATCCTCAAAAGCTCTCAAGGCCGAAGAAGCTTCTGAGTCAGAAGATGAATCAGACTCAGAAACAGAAGAGGATGACATTTCTCTTCTTGTCAGAAAAATGAAGAAAGCCTGGAGGAAAAGACCAAGAAGAGGCAGAGAGATCACTCCTAAGAAAGGAAAGCTGAAGCCTTCTGAAGCCACATGCTACGGCTGTGGAGAAAAGGGTCACTTCAGAACGGAGTGTCCTCAGAACAAAGGGAAGAAGAAATTCATTCCCATAAAGAAAAAGAGAGCAATGACTGCCACATGAGTGACTCGGAAGAAGAAGGTTCTGAGCCAGCAAACGATGAAGAAGCCAACGTCTGCTTCATGATTGGTACTGACTACATTCTGGAAATCTGAGTCAGAAGAGGTACCTAATCCCATATTCACATAATATCTCTATGACTGAGAGACTCAAATGAATTAGCTAACAGTTTCAGCATTTAAAGAAAAATTACAAACATCTAAGCTGAAAATGCTAGACTAATTCAGGAAGTTGAGAACCTAAAACTTGAAAGAGATGACTTTAAAACAGATATCTTGAAAGTCACAATCTCTATCAAGCTTTAGAAACAATGTCTTCTGTAACTGTTGAAAAAGTTGAAGTAGCCTTAATCGAATTACAAAAGACAAATGAGCTTCTCACTTCTGATTTAGTTAAGATGGTCAATGGTGGGAAAATGATGACTCTTTTACTTGGAGGTCAAAGACCTTACAAAGATAAAAGAGGATCGGATATGAGAAGTTTTTGAACCCAATGACCTGATCCTTCATTAACTAAGTCACATCGCATGTGCATCTCATGTTTCAAAGATGGACTGGATCTGAGACTTGCCCTATGCTCAGTAAGGAAAAACTTCTCTGCCAAAAAAGGCTAAGAAGGTTAAAAATTATCAGAAGGCTTTAGTCTTCTCAGAAGACAAATCCTTCTAAGAAGGATAAAACTTCTCAGAAGCAAAGGCCTCTGAAAAGGGCAAGGAAAAGGCTTCTGAGTCTCAGAACCACAATCCTTCTAAAAAAGAAGACAAAAGGCGCAGAAAGCTAACAAGCAAGGACCCCAACAAAGCATGGGTACCTAAACCATTAAAATTTGTGTCTGCAGTGCATCAACAAGCACTGCTCCACCACCAAGATGAGCAGTGGTACTTAACAGTGGCTGCTCGAGGCACATGACTGAAGCAAGCACTGGTTCAGAAACTTCAACCAAAGAAAGGAGGAACTGTGCGATTCGGTGATGGTGCCAAAGGGAAGGTCACTGCCATAGGAGATGTTGGTAAGGATTCTTCTCACCAAATCTCAGATGTACTTTAGTAGATGGCTTGACACACAATCTATTAAGCATTAGTCAATTTCTGTGACAAAGGTTTAAAGGTTGAGTTTCATGCCCAATATTGCCATGTGGACTAATCTCACTACGGCAAGATCGTTCTAGAAGGAAAACGAGTTGGTACATATATGTTATCCATCTAGATGATCTAAAGGATCAAAATGTGAAGTGTCTTGTCTCTGTCCAAGAAGACAAGTGGCTTTGGCATAAGAAACTTGGTCATGCTCATATGAAGCTTCTTTTTTGAGCTCTCTCAGAAAGGACTTGTAAAGGGTCTTCCCAACATCAAGTATCAGAAGGATGCAACATGCGACTTCTGTGAAAAGGGAAAACAAATCAAAGCCTCATTCCCGAGTAAAAGTGGAATTTCTACTCAGAAACCACTTGAACTCCTTCACATGGATATCTTCGGACCAACTAGGACGTCTTCCCTTTCTGGAAAACGCTATGGTCTTGTCATAGTGGATGATTATTCCAGATTCACTTGGGTATTCTTTCTAGCTTCTAAGGAAGAAACTTTTGAAAAATTCAAAGCTTTTGCGAAAAGATTTCAAACGAAAAGGACTCTCACATTCACACCATACGATCGATCATGGAGGTGAATTTGAGAATCATGCTTTTGAAAAGTTTTGTGAAAATCTGGGCATTGCTCATGAATTCTCTTCTCCCAGAACTCCTCAACAAAATGGATTGGTTGAGAGAAAGAATCGAAGCCTTCAAGAGATGGCAAGAAACAATGCTCTTAGAAAGTGGTCTTTCAAAAGGTTTTTGGGCTGAGGCTGTAAACACCTCATGCTATATTCAGAATAGAGTCTTTCTGAGACCAATTCTGAAGAAAACACCTTACGAGCTTTGGAAGAACAAAATACCAACATATCATACTTTCATGTTTTTGGTTCTTCTTGCTTTATACTCAACCCAAAGGACAAACTAACTAAGTTTGATCCTAAATCCGATGATGGAGTATTCCTAGGATATTCCTCTGTCTCTAAAGCCTATAGAGTCTATAACAAGAGGAGCAAGTGTGTTGAAGAGACAATCCATATTAAGTTCAAAGAACTTAGTAAGGATTTGCCTCAGAAGGTTGCTGATTTAGAAGATGAGTTTGAGAAACTCAACATCTCTTCTGAGAAAGCCAAAAAGAAAATTCTTATAAATGATGAGAGTGATTTCCAATCTATGGAAAAACCTTCTCCATCTAAAGAAAAATCTAAAAACATCATTGAAGCTCCAGAACCTGGTGAATCTATTCCTCAAACATCAATGGAATTCAGATTCTCAGAAGATCAAGCTTCTGATGACTCAGAACGAGAGCCTTCTGAGCTACCTTCTCAGAACCCTATTCCTAAAGGATATAGAGGTTCGAGAGACTTGAAAAATGTCTCTCAGAATGAAGTCTTGGGTGATCCCGAGCATGGTGTTAGAACCAGAAGGAACTACACGAATCTTGCTATGGTTTCTGAACTTGAACCAGAGTCCATAGAAGAAGCGTTAGATGATCCTAGCTAGATAAATGCCATGCAGGAAGAACTAGACCAATTCGAGAGAAACCAAGTTTGGAAACTTACTCAGAAACCCAAAGGCAAAAGTGTCATTGGTGGGTATTTCGAAACAAGCTTGATGAAAATGGTCAAGTCGTGAGAAATAAGGACAGATTGGTTGCTCAAGGGTACAACCAACAAGAAGGGATAGACTATGACGAAACCTTTGCTCCAGTCGCAAGATTGGAGGCTATTAGAATGTTGCTAGCTTTTGCAGCACACAAAGGCTTCAAACTCTATCAGATGGACGTAAAGTTCGCCTTCTTAAATGGATACCTTTCTGAGGAAGTTTACGTGAAACAACCTCCTGGATTTGTGAATGATTCTTTCCCAGAACATGTTTTTAAGCTTACAAAGGCTCTCTACGGTCTAAAACAAGCTCCCAGAGCTTGGTATGATAGATTTAGCTCCTTTTTGCTTACAAATGGATTCTCAAGGGGGAAAGTTGACACCACCTTATTTACTCTCTCAGAAGACTCTGGCTTTTTGATTGTCCAAATTTATGTTGACGACATAATCTTTGGCGCAACCAATGAAAAGCTATGCAAAGAATTCTCCAAGCTAATGCAAGGAGAATTTGAGATGAGCATGATGGGAGAACTTAAGTTCTTCTTAGGATTGCAAATCAAGCAAGAGTCAAAAGGAACCTTTATACATCAAGAGAAGTACACAAAAGAACTTCTAAGGAAGTTTCTAATGGATAAAGCCAAGCCTATGAGCACTCCCATGCATCCTTCTCAAGTAATTGACTTGGATGAAGATGGTGAGAAAGTCTCAGAAAGCAACTATCGTGGCATGATAGGCTCTCTTCTCTATCTCACTGCCTCTAGACCAGATATTCAACTAAGTGTTGGCATATGTGCTAGATTTCAGTCAAAACCTAAGCAATCACACTTAACTGCTGTTAAAAGAATTCTACGATATATAATTGGAACTACTAATCTTGGCTTATGGTACGGGAAAGGTTGTTCTTCTGATGTTGTAGGTTACTGTGATGCTGATTACGCTGGAGACAGGATCGATCGCAAGAGCACAAGCGAAAACTGTTTTTTCTTTGGACAATGCTTGATTACATGGTCATGCAAGAAGCAGAACACCATTGCATTATCAACAGCTGAAGCTGAGTATGTGTCAGCAGCAAATTGCTGCGCTCAGATGCTCTGGATAAGAAATCAATTGCAAGATTATCAACTAAGGTATGAGAAAATTCTCATTCTCTGTGATAATACAAGTGCAATTAACTTAGCAAAGAATCCTATTCAGCATTCTCGATCCAAACACATAGATATAAAACATCATTTTATTCGGGATCACGTACAAAAAGGCGATGTGGAAATCAAATTTGTAAATACTGAGGATCAAATCTCAGATATATTCACAAAGCCCTTACCCGAGGATCGTTTTAATGTTCTGAAAGGACTTCTTAATCTAAGATGTTTCTAGACTTAAAGATTTTTTATAAATTATCTTCCTAGAAACTCCCCTTAGTCCTAAATTTAGAATCTGAGACAAAAATGTTAGAGCAAATCTCCTATGCAAAATGTTCGAGAGCATTTTCTGAGGAATTTCAAGACTCAGAAGACCTACCTCTCAGAAAGGTAGTCTTCTGAACAACCTCTCAGAAAGAAGCACTCTCAGAAAGACCATCTTTCTCAAAAGAGTGCCTTCCGAGAGAGTTGTTACCAAACGGTAACTTTTGAATTAAATTCTGCAACGGCTAGTTCTTACCTACTCTATAAAATCAAACAGCCTTGTTCCAGAATTGATATTTGCTTTTAAAATCTCACCCAAACTCTGTCAAAATTCTCTTCTCACCTGACCTCAGCTCTCTTCCCTCATTCCTCCCTTCTCTCACCCAAACCATAAACCCATTCTCAAGTAAATGCGAAAATGAGCAAAGCAACCATCTCTTCTGATGAAAAACAGAAGAAAAGGAAAGAGACTCACTCATCTTCTGCACAGAGAGGCATGGGTTCTGAGACACCTCAGAAGGTATCTTGGAAGAACCCGATGATAACCTTCATAACTGAAGATTTTGAGAAAGCATCAACAGATCAACTCGTAGGAAGAAAGAGAAAATTGGATGCCAGTACGCTACAGCACAAATGGAAGCACGAGGATACAATAGATAAAAGGTCAAAAGCTCAGAAAGTTTTGGATAATCGGAACTTACATGGTCAAACATCTGAGATTACCAAAACCTACATTCCAAAGAGTAAAAATGCTGCTAGAACTGAGTACTGCTCAGATACAGACATTGATACCTCTCATGTCTCAACATCCTATGAGACTGAAGAAATTGTACAAGAAACTCAGTCTGATCAAGAAGTACACAAAGAAACCCTAGAGTGTCACTTCAATTTGATCAAGTCACCTCCACTCCAACTTGGTCCAACCCCCTCTGTATCAGATACGATAATTGAATTTAGCTCTCACGAGGAGAGGATAGAAATAAATTCACCAGTGCTGTGTGCCTTCAAAATCCCTGCTGGAGAAAGAGTTATGGACGGAACTGACGAAGATGTCGCTGAAGAAGGAACTTCTGAAAAACAAAGACTGGAATCAATGGATGCTATTCTTGAAGCTGAAGTTTTTCGGCCTCCTCCTCATCCAACCCCTTCTGATGGCATACCTCCATAATGCCCCCCAGGCGCGGATCAAGCAGAAGTACAAATGGAAATGTGCAAACTGCTCCGCTTTATTGCTAGGAGGATAGCAGTTCTAAGTCCATGATGATGTTTATATTAGCCACCCTTTTTGATGTAACAAAGGGGGAGAAGAAAACTAGATAATATTTTGGCTTTATAAACCACTAGGCCTAGGATTTAGGGGGAGTACCTAGGAATTGGGAGAGTAACAGATTTAGGGGGAGCCAAAAATTTTGTTTGTAACCCCATTTGAATTTTAATGAAAAATTATTCATGTTTTGGCATCTCTTGGTTATAAAATAGCTTGGTATTTCTAAAAATCATATGTCATTCATCAAGAAATACATGCTATAATTGATAATCTTAAAACAATATTCATACATTGCATACTTATCTGTTGATTATCAAAGCCTTCTAAGAAAATAACAAGGCCTTCTCTCAGAAAGCTGAGTTAGTTTCTAAAGAAAGCAAAAGTGCATTCTGAGTAAGTGGTGAACTTAATCAGAAACACTTCAGAACTTAAGCAAAATTATTATCTTAAGACTTAAGTTGTTATCATAAAAAAGGGGGAGATTGTAAGCTCCAGAACCCTTCTGAGAGAAATTGATGAATTTCTCTTAGAGAGATAGAAGGTTTTAATGATAACAAAGTAAGCCATAAGTATAAAAATTTTACTTAAGGTTTTGCTAACATGTGTGCTGAGTATCTCAGAAAGCTTAAAGTTTTGCACATTCCATGAGTATAGATCAAGACAAGCAATGAGTAACCTTTTAAATTACAAGAAGAAATCATGGCGTGAAAAGACATCAGAAAGGATAGTCAGAAAGCGCAAAGGTGAAAGTGCAGTTCTGAGAGAAGAACACTGTCGCCTCAGAAAGGTCTCAGAAGACTTTGCGACTAGTGGTTCTCAGAAGGGTCCTTCCTCAGAAGGGTCCTCCCTCAGAAGGTTCGCCTCAGAAGTCCGTACAACTCTCAGAAAGTTGGACTCAGAAGCAACCAAGTGCCAAGACTCAATGGATGAAGCATCAACTCTCAGAAAGCTCGAAACAGCAAGCAAAAGGAAGTGGGAACACGCGCACTGTACAAGTCAGAAAGTTCCTCATTTCGCGCTGACTGTTGCAGGGAGCCGTTCTGAGCCAGAGACAGCCACATCAGCAAAGTGAAAGCTTCTAAATTCGCGGCTCTTTGATGCCTATATATATGAGTTCGATTCCAGAGCATGGTGACGAAAATTCTAGCGCAAAAACTCTTGATTAATCGTGCCAAAACTCTGTTGAATTGAAAATCATAATTTGCGAAAACTTAGAACTTTCTCAGAAAGACAATTTTTCGAAACTGTTTTTCTAACTTTGCGAGAAAATCTTCTAGCTTTGTATTGGTGTAAATTCATACATTTGTAAGTTAATTCTAGAAGTCTACTAAGAGAAAACAAAGTCTGTATCTTAATCTTAGTAGTGTTTTCGAAGCAAAAACTCTTTCCGAAAAACGCTAAGTCCTTCGCGTGTGAAGGCAGTTTTAAGTCCTCGATTGTTTGAGGCAAACCAAAGTCCTTAAGTGTTTAAGGCAATCAAAGTCCTCTATTGTGAGGCAAGGAAAAGTCCTTAATTAATTTAAGGCAAGGAAAGTCCTCTAGTGTTGGAGGCAAAGAAAATCCACCTCGGTTTGTGAAGTGCTGAAAGTCCTTTACGTGGTAAAGGAAGTGTTGTCTGAGAAGGCACTATAAGAAGAATATCTAAAGAACTCTCAACTGAAGGTTGAGGACTGGAGTAGGTTAGTTAATACCGAACCAGTATAAAAATCTCATTGTGTTAAAGCTTTTCTTTCTTTAACTCTTACTTTCTAAGAAAACAAATTAACACATCTTTTAACTTAATCATAACTGAGAAATATCTTAAGTTAAATTCAGAAAGAGTTTAAGTGAAACTTCTTAAAACACTTTCACGATTTACTCAGAAAGGTACCTTCTCAGAAAGGTAAAAGCTCTCAGAAGCTTAACTTTCTCAGAAAGCTCTTTCCGCTGCAAACACTCAATTTACCCTTCTGAGTAAAACAGTCTTCTAAGAAAATATTTTTAGAAGAAATTTTAAACAAGCACGATTCAACCCCCCTTCTCGTGCACAAATACACCTTCAACTGAGAAACCCCGCGAGCTATGCCCCTCATCAGGTTTCCCATTTACGACCCCGCAAGCTATGCCCGTCCTCAGGTCGTTTTATCATCTCTTAATTCCTTCAATTTTTATCTTATTTAGCGCTGTTAGTGGCACATATCATTCATAATCACAACATAAGTAATTCATCATCATCTTCACAACATTTACATAGCACTCATGCATCATCGTTTCATCATCACATCCTCAGCATCATATCATAAATACAACGACATCATAAACATCCAAGTAATAAGTTTGGGGTAGTGGTGAACGAATGGATTTGAGTAACTAACTTTAAAATATGAAAATTTTGAGTTAAAGTCTTGAAAATAGAGTTTTAGTACTGCTGTACTCGATTACATATCTCCTGTAATCGATTACCAACATCAGATTTCGCACTGGAAGGAAATTTTTGTAAATTTTGGCAGCCTGTAATCGATTACCAACCCGTGGTAATCGATTACAGTAATCGATTACAGAGTCTTGGTAATCGATTACAGTAATCGATTACCAAGTCGTTGTAATCGATTACAACCTGGGTCAGAGGCGAAATTCTGCAGAAAATTGTTCGAAAATCATCCCAAAATCCACATTTTCACCACAACCCATCCAAATCAAACACAACCAGTATGCAATATCAATCATCTATCATCCAATCTCAGTCCCTATCAACTATCATAGCAAGAAATTCATAATATCAATCAAAATCATACATAAACCACAAATAACCCATTACTCACAAATTACTCAAATGAGCTCCAAGACACCACCCGGAGCTAGGATGAGCTACCCGGAGCTTCCCTAATTGGTTGACACCCTAGAGAACACATCAAAATCCTCAGATCCATACCAAAACCAAAAACCCCAAATATAAACCCTAAACCCCAAATCCGAAAATTGAAGAGAATAAACATCAATGGAGAAAAAGAAATACTCTACACTTACCCACAATATACTAGATGACCAATGCTAACTTGAATCTTGAAGTTTAATGAAGTTTGGGTGAGGGATTTGAGAGAGGGAGATGAAATGAGAAGAAAATGGAGAAGAGGGAAAGAGAGAAAGAGAGATACGGGAATAGAGGAAAAGAAAGGGGAAAAGGAAAGAAAAAGGGGTGGGGAGGTGGGGCCCACTTGACTCTATCTCCCCGGTGCACCGTGATCTTTACTCAAACTAACTCAGAATACCCGAGGTATTACAGTTGTGTGAGCATAGCTTGGAGGTGTTTCTAAAGAGACCCACATCATCAAATAGGTCATCTCTATTTTTCTTT